>OMKI01056873.1:0-18241 GCA_900302315.1 Phycis blennoides | reverse complement strand
GGGTGTTAACCTCTTCTCTGTAGGCAGTCTCATCGCCGTCTGTAATGAGTCCCAGGATGGTGGTGTCATCAGCAAACTTGATGATGGCGTTGGAGCTGAAAGTGGAGACGCAGTCGTGCGTGTACAGAGAGTATAGGAGGGGACTTAGGACGCAGTCCTGAGGGGCACCAGTGCTCAGAGTGAGTGCAGAGGAGGTGAAGTTGCCTACTCTCACCACCTGAGGTCTGCCCAACAGGAAATCCAGGACCCAGTTGCAGAGGGTGGGGCTCAGTCCTAGGTCCTTGAGCTTGGTGATGAGCTTCCCAGGAACAATAGTGTTGAATGCTGAGCTGTCAACAAACAGCATTCGGACATGTGTTCCTCTTGCCCAGGTGGGAGAGGGCGGTGTGAAGTGCTGTGGATATGGTGTCATCAGTGGAGCGGTTTGTATGCAAACTGAAGAGGGTCTAAGATGTGGGTTTTGACTAGCTGCTCAAAGCACTTCATGATGGTGGAGGTCAGGGCCACGGGGCGGTAGTCATTCAGGCTGGTGACCTGGGCTTTCTTGGGGACGGGTACAATGGTGGAGGACTTGAAGCAGGTGGGGATCTCGGATGTGAAGTATATAAAAAAAAAAAGAATGAATGTACCAATCATGACAAGCTATGGAATAAGGTGTCCTAGGTTAAGAATGTAAAGGGTAAAGGGGCATTTAGCAGACACTTTTGTCCAAAGCGACTCACAAGCAGTACATTTGTGGGGTTCGACATGTGGTCAGTTGGAGGAGGGGGATCGAGGGGATCGAACCGCCGACCCAATGGTTAGTGGACGACCCACTCTGTCCACCCCCTCCACACACTGAGCTAATGGCGCCCTGTATGTACTGATTAATGTGCCATGACAGTAAAAGATTATACACCCGCGGAATAACACAGGTGTTCTGCAAACATATACTGTAGCCTATTGACTTAGACTCGTACACAAACAATTAAAACAGATGGACACCCAAGGCCATGTGCAATGGGGAGTACCGCTTCCATATCTGTAAAGCACATTCCTCTGTACGAATAAAGACCCAGAACAGGCACAATATAGGCAGAACACTCTAGGCAAAGCATCCGTGGATACAAAGCTGGGTGTATCTCTACACGTATTTTAGTACTCATTCCCTCCTTTGCTCCGCAGTTTATTGAACAGATAAATCATAAAATAAAGTGAGTTAAAAGTAGTCAGATTCGAGAGTCATTCTTAAAGAACACAGCACGGACAGGTTCAGGGAGAGGTTGAAGATGTCAGCAAACACCTCAGCTAGCTGGTCGGCACAAGCTTGGAGTACACAGCCTGGGATGCTGTCTGGTCCTGGAGCCTTGCGGGGGTTGACCTTCTTAAAGGATCTGCTGTTCAGCATATGTTCAACTACCTCAGCTGGTCGACTGGTACCGCCATCACTAAAAGGAGGAAAAGGTCGGATGGAGAAATCCCAACTCTTCTCCGTTTTGGCACCGCAGTGGTGGAACGAGCTCCTGGCCAATGTCAGGACTGCAGAGTCACTCCCCATCTTCCGGAAGAGACTAAAGACCCCCTGCATAACCCTACCCTAGTGCTCTTATTTGTTGTACGTCTTGGCACTTAATTGCTCTTTGTAAGTTAGCACTTTGATTGCTCTTTGTAACTTGGCACTTAGTCAGAGATGTTATAAACTAGCAATGGTTAATCTAGCAATTGAAATGCTTGAAACTTGTTGTGGTGACTTTGTTACTGTATTAGCAGCAATGAAATGTTTCACCTTCTTATGACAAATGCACTCTTTGTAAGTCGCTTTAGATAAAAGCATCTGCTAAATGCCCTAAATGTAAATGTAAATGTAAATCTGCTCACATCTGCTATGGATAGCCTTAGTGGGCAGTCGTCCTTCTCTTTAGGTAACCTTACAGCCGGGAAGGTGTTGCTTTCCTCAAAACGAGGGTAAAAGTTGTTGAGCTCGTCTGGCAGCAAGGCAGAGGGCTGAACAGCACCATTACCTCTATCTGTCTGGGGTCAGAACCTTTGAAGTGGGTTCTGACCCCAGACAGATGTGGAGTTCAGTTTGTCCTTGTAGTTCCGCTTGGCTGTTCTGATGGCCTTACGGAGGACATACCTGGACTGCCTGTAAGAATACAGGTCCCCGGAGGAGAAGGCGGTGGATCGGGCCCTGAGGTCGCCGTTGAACCAGGGCTTCTGGTTGGGGAATGTGTGGTAGTGTCTAGTGGGGACTACCTCATCAGTGCAGTATCTAATATAACTAGAAACAGAGTCAGTGTATTCATTGATATTGCCATCAGCGGCAACACGAAACATCTGCCAGTCAGTAGACTCAAAGCAGTCCTGCAGTGCAGTGACAGAGTAGTCACTCCATTGTTGGACTACCCTAGGAACTGGTTTATCCTGTTTTAGCTTTTGTCTGTAGCTGGGTAGTAAGAGAATAGAAAGGTGGTCAGCCTTACCGAATGCGGGTTGGGGGAGAGGTTTGTAGCCACCCTTGGATGAATAGCAGTGATCCAGGGTCTGGCCACCTCAGGTAGGAACACCAATGTGTTGGTAGAATTTTGGCAGGACTTTCCTCATGTTGGCCCTGTGTGTTTTCCAGGTGGTTTGAGGTGTCGTAAAGCTCGTCCAGAGCCCGAGTTTTGTCTGCCTGAGGCGGCAAGTAGACAGCTGTGAGGATCACTGATGTGAACTCACGTGGCAGGTAGAAGGGGCGGACTTTAATGGCCATAAACTCCAGGTCTGGAGAACAGTGTGTTGTTAATACTGTTACGTCCATGCCCCACCAAAAGTTGACCATAAAGCACATGCTGCCTCCTCTGCTCTTGCCTGATTCCTGGGTCCTGTCGTGGCGGTGGGTAGTGAAACCCGCCAGTGTGATGGCGGAGTCTGTTATCGTCGGATCCAGCCATGTCTCAGTAAACGCCAGGACGCAGCAGTTCCTAACGTCGCGCTGATCACTGATCCAAGCATGTAGTTCATCCAACTTGTTGTCTAAAGAGTGGACGTTAGCTAGTAGAATACTGGGGAGACCTTATTCTTAGACCTGACCTTATTCTTTGAACACATAATGTTGCTGAACCTAGACCTGACCAACTGCAGCAACCCCTTACCTATTTGCTTAGTGAAATCCTGGTGACTTTTTTTGGCCGTATGTATTCAAGCATTTCTGTTTAGTCTTCTAACAGCAGGGTTATTCTCATTGTCTCCTTCCCACCCAACCACACAGGACCACATCAGACCTAGAAAGTTTTCAGAACCATATTCTGATGTATGCGGCAAATCGCATGTCGTATACACCATTTGTGTACAAAACACGGACCCTGCTTGCTGCAATAGATTACAACAAGCATAACCAACGCCAGCCAGCATGCAATCGTGAAGGACACAAGATGTAAGTTGTTATGTTTTTACTTGTGTAAAGAGAACACTTTACAAGTACAGTAAAGGAGAAAAAACTGTACTCCTACATCCCCGACATCCAGACGGCCATCCTCTCATCCTGGAGGCTGAGAAGTGGAACAGGCCTTCCTCGCAAGATCATTATGAGGCCTGATGACCCAAGACGGCTCTGCCTGCTCGCCCCGGTACAGCCACCACCCACATCTGAACTTGTGCAGATACAAGTGTCACGAGGAAGCCTTAATCCAGAGAACCCTCAAGAAGATGCTACACAATAGCCGTAAGGCAAAAAACAAACAATGAACCACTGTCATTTGCATTTTTTTCAATATCCAAAATAAATCTTTTTATAACCAAAAAGTGTATATTATTGAATAACTGAAAGAAGAGGAGAGGGGTGGTGCACACATCCAAAGGTAATCCACAGGTGCTAGACAATTGTATTAGATATGAGACAAAAGGTGGGTCTGCACACTGTTTTTTGGCTCCAGAAGTAAATTTATTTACTTTATAAGGCAACGTTCAGGCATATAAAAAAGGGAAACATTTTAAAACTGTATACAATGAGTTTTATTTACAATGTTGATTTACAATGTTCTACACGTCCAGGCGGCACACCCTGAAGCCCGTGTAGTTTGGCTATCAGTGTCCAAGTCCCTTGAGCCCTTCCCCACTCATAGAGATCTGGGCTTTCTAGGTCTAGTGCCTATAGCCTGAGGTGCGAAGTCAGACGACGCGGTTGAAGTTGATTCCTGCAATATCATACAATGACCTGATGTGAATATGACGTTAAAAGCCTACTTTTTTTGAATAAATAACAACTTTGATTACTACAAGTAGTTTAGCAGATACATAAATGTACGATTGCTGCACAAATTGTTCATGCTATCGTTATGTATTATGTTGGCCAACACTCTTACACTGATCATTCTGTTCAACAAAAGATAAAACAAATCTAATGTAGGATAAAACATCTTCCCATCAACTATACAAAAGGGATGGGTTTATGTTTATTGTAACACACACAACACAAGAATACACTATTTCAAACTGTATAATCTTATCTACTCTTCAGGAACATGGCTAGCGTAGAAGTGGGCGGGGGAGCATCATCAACGAGTTTTACAACGTGTCATTAAATATCTAATCCGAGAAAAATGCGAGCAGGAATAGCCAGAGTTGCATAGTGGACCTTTTTTTCAGAGCTGCAATTTTTTTGATAAAGAACAAAAAACACTTTTCGGACGGGGAGGTCTTGAAAGGAGCAATGATGACAATTGAAAACACTACGTATGTTCAAAGACGAGAAGAATGTGAATAATTTGAAGGCTATCAGACAAGTCAGACATGCCCTTTGTATTACACGGTACCCTTGAAGTAGCTCTCAGGTTCAAAAAGGTTGGTGACCCGTTCTAGCCTAAACAATCTCAAAAACTAAACAAATGAAAATGCAATAGCACTAATGCTTTCTATTTTTCATTTTATGAAGGGATTATTTGAGTTTTAATACATTACCACTGATAAAGCTAATGCCATGCCTATTGGTTGTTTGTTACTGTCTATTGTTCTCGTTTGCTGATTGTTTACTGTTCTGCACAAACCACCAAGACACATTCCTCGTAGGTGCAAACCTACTTGGCAGTAAACATCTTTCTGGGTAGTGTGGCATAGCTTGTAATCGTGCCAGTCTTAAATCAAGCATAGTGCCATGGATTCGAAGAAACCACAATGAATGATCCACCGTTCTTCTTGGAGGCTTCCTGTTGGGTGCTTTACTCTTGAGCAGTCTTTTTCTGAGAATTGGGTGCTTCCCTTTTCAGAAGGCTTCTTAACTGCGGGTTTCTTTGCCTTCTTTGGGAAAAGCTTCTGGGAAGAGTTAGATTATTTCTTGGCAACAGACTTTGACTAACAGACAGTGTCCAATAGATGAAATGATGATGGGGGTCTTTGTCAGGTTGAGCGACTGTGACCAATTTTCCCAAAACAGGGAATGTTCTGGGAAAATAGCCTATGTGAAGGTGATGTTACACAGTTGGAGAATTGGGTGAGGATGTCAATAGAACTAACCTGACCTGCACGCCGTCGCCTGCACTACCTGTAGTCGTTGGTTCTATTGACGGAAGTAACAGGGGATTACTGCACCGACGTCAAAGTGCTCCCAGGTGTTATTGCGCCATACATTATAGTTATCCTTTTTATCCGCTTAGAAAAATGGCATGTTTCATTTTGTGTAACCATACTTTGGTCGTGTAACTACTCACGTAACCGTATTTAAATAGGGAAAATGTGGAAGTGCTTGGTCGCTTCTAACTTCACCCCACTTTGGATCCTAAGGAATATAATGGGCCAACCTACATGTTACCAAAGTAGCGCTGTGCGCCGGAGTGATTGAGTGCACGCACGCAGGTCAGAGAGGTGTTTATCAACTGGTCTAAGATCATGAAGGAGCATAGTTCAGTAGGGAAAAACGGTGGTGTTTTCCTTTAAGACCAAAGGCCCGGCAATACTTTCGATCAGTACTTAGCTGAGCTACACACCTTGAGCCAAATGTGTGAGTTTAAAGACCTTACAAGATTCATTAGTAATGGACTGCATCATTTGTGGAATTGCAGACAATGGACTAAGAGAGAGATTGCTGCGAGAGTAAATTTTGACTTTGGACAGGACTGTGGATTTTTGCATGGCGGCGCAGAACTCATGTGCACAAGTAAAAGAACTGAGTAAAACAGAGATTGCAGTACATTCAGTAAAATCAAATGAACATTACAAGAAGCATCAGGCTAAACAAAAGAATGAAAAAAGGGACTGATTTTAAATCCAGTAAATGTGGAGGCTGTCATGCTCCAAGATCACGTCCTGCTTATGGAAAGACCTGCAATAATTGTGGCAAAAAGAATCACTACGCAAGATGCTGTGCAACTGGTGACACAAAGAGAAGTGCAGAGTTGATGAGGAATCAGAGGAACTTTTTGTTGATGTAGTGCAGGCATCCAGTGAAAAACAGGAATGGATTTTACCAGTGACTGTAAATGAAATGATAATTCAATTTAAATTGGATACCGGAGCCCAAGTTAACCTGTTGTCAGCAGCTGATTACAGTAAGTTCAAAGTGAAAAGCAAAATTCATCCAGTGAACATTAAGGTAACAGGCTACACCGGAGAAAGCGTGCCAGTAAAAGGGAGTTGTGTAGCAACTTTTCAGCACAAGGGCCAGAGCTTGAAGACAAGATAGTGGACAAGAATGTGCAGCCAATATTGGGCCTATGTGCATGTGAAAAACTCAATCTAGTCAAGAGAGTGTTGTTGCTTCAGAGCCCAACAATTATCAAGACACACTCACACACATGACTGAGTATAAGGATGTTTTCGAGGGATTAGGCTGTTTACCTGGTGAACACAGAATACATGCGGTTGAGAATATTGCACCAGTAGTACATGCATGCAGGAAAGTTCAGTTTGCACTGAGAGAAAGACTGAAAGAGGAATTAGCATGCATGGAAAAACTGAACTTCATAAAGAAAATCGATGAACCAACAGATTGGGTAAGTTCAGTAGTGCAAAAGAAGAATGGTGCATTGTGGACATGCCTGGATCCCAGAGATCTTAATAAAGGCGTTTAAAGAGAACACATCAAGTTGTCAACACGTGAAGAGATAATGTCTCATGGTCTCATGGTTCAGTAAACTTGCTGGATCGGACACAAAACGCCAATCTGAAACTCAACAAAGAGAAATGTGAGTTTATAGTCAAGTCACTTACCTTTATCAGAGACGTTGTATCCGAGGATGGGGTGAATCCTGACCCGAGGAAAACATCAGCCATTGCAAATATGGAGAGACCCCAAAACAAGGAAGATTTGAGGCGTTTCTTAGGGATGGTGACTTACCTAGCGAAGTTTATCCCCAGGCTGTCCACCATATGAGCACCACTTAGAATGCTCTTGGGGCAGAACAACGAATGGATGTGGCAACATGAGCAAGAAACGTGCTTCCAGACGCTGAAAAACATACTAACCTCAGAGCTGGTGCTCAAGTTCTATGACCCAAAGAGGAACACCAGAATCTCAACGGATGCGTCACAGTTTGGCCTAGGGGCTGTCCTTCTACAGCTACAGCATCAGGAGACCTGGGGCCTCATGTACAAAGACTTGCGTGGATTTCCTACTGAAACTTGGCGTGCCAAAACCCAGAAACTGTCGTATGCACAAATAAATTCAGATGGATCAAAGTGTGCGTACGCATGGATCCAAGCACGTTTCTTTTGTACAACCCAATCAACGTGGAAATGAGCGCACATGCAGAGGTGGCAAACTCCTCCCTGTCCACGCCCCCATTTACATATGCAAATCAAATTAAATGTTACGCACCGTAAAACGATCGACTTCTATCACATTGTTGCCGTGTTCTTTAAGAATGACTCTCGAATCTGACTACTTTTAACTCACTTCATTTTATGATTTATCTGTTCAATAAACTGCGGAGCAAAGGAGGGAATGAGTACTAAAATACGCATAGAGATACACCCAGCTTCGTATCCACGGATGCTCTGCCTAAAGTGTTTTGCCTATTGGGTCTGTTCTGGGTCATTATTCAGATATTATAGACATATACAGAGGAATGTGCTTTAGAGATATGGAAGCGGTACTCCCCATTGCACATGGCCTTGGGTGCCCATCTGTTTTAATTGTTCGTGTACGAGTCTTAGTCAGTAGGCTACAGTTGTCTGCAGAACACCCGTGTTATTCTGCGGGATCACATGTATAATCTTTTACTGTCATGGCACATTAATCAGTACATTCTTAACCTAGCACACCTTATTGCATAGTTTGTCATGATTGGTACATTCATTGGTTTTTTTTATATACTTCACATTGTCTTGTCTTTACGTACTCAAATGAACACAAATTCATTTAAAATACACCTCAAATTATTTAATTCAACTGTTGCCAACAATGATAATTAATAGTTATAATTAGTAATGATAGTTATAACTAGAAAATACAATTCGATGCGAGGATTTACTTGCATATGAATGCCCAACATCAATGAGATAAATCTAGATGAGGTGGGGTTCGAACCGCCAACCCTCCGGTTGTGGAACCAACACTCTACCCACTGAGCAATGCCGCCCAGTTGACATATGGAAAGGAATTAGCAGAGTCAAACGTAACAATGGAAAGCTAGGCTCAATGTTATCTGGGTTTTTTGTGTGCATTTTAATCGCAAATATCTCAGTATAAAGTTTGCAAGGTCCTCCTAACAACGCTAACGCTGCCATTGTTAATACCTTCATCACATTGCGCATGCTTTTATATCCACCGATATAATTGCAAACACGGGGGTGTGTTAATTGTGTGTCTCTGACGTGCACATCACTCTGATGACTAATTGTTTTTGACATTATTAACAGTTTCCCAGCATCACCTCTAAGTGTCGCCAAAGGAACAATAGCTGTAGAAATGTGCGTACGCCAGCCCTCAAGTTGACGTGGCCACCGCACATTTCCACGGTCATTTCACGTTTTATGCATCTGAACGTGGGCGTGGAAAAGGACGTAGCCTACCCCACGTTTTTGTGCATATGCAACGTTTGTACATGAGGCCCCTGGCAACCAGTGGCTTATGCATCTTGGGCCCTGACTAGTGCAGAAGTCAACTATCCTCAAATTGAGAAGGAGCTACTGGCCTGAACGTATGCATGTGAGTGCTTCCATCAATACATATATGGACAAGCCGTTGACGCCATCATGTCCAAGCCATTGACTGACTCTCCAATGAGGATACAGCGTATGGTGTTCAGACTACAGAAATATGATGTGAACATGACATATACACCTGGGAAATACATGTATGCTGCTAATGCTCTCTCCAGAGCTGTAGATAAATATGAGACAGGACAATGAGAAATGTGATGACATACAGGCATATGTTGATGTGATAATGACATCATTTCCTGTGTCAAGCGAAAGGACGGAGCAGATAAGAAAATAAACTGGTATGGATGAGACAATGACAGAGCTCAAGAAGATGATTTCAAGAGGATGGCCTGAACACAAAAGTGACTGTCCACTACGAGTTCAAGACTACTGGACCTACAGAACAGAGTTGTCAGTTATCGATGACATAGTGTTCAAAGGCAACAAATTCCTAATTCCATCTTCATTGCGCAAAGTCATGCTCAGCAAGATACATGAAGGGAACTTGGGAGAAGAGAAGTGTAAACGTAGAGCACGAGAGGTCATGTATTGGCCAAGAATGAACCAAGACATTGGCCACACCACGGCCTCGAGTGAAATATGCTTGACCTGTCGACCTAAGCAGCAAGCAGAGCCACTCTTGACATACCCTGTGCCAAACAGACCATTTCAATGAGTGGGAGCAGATCTGTTTGACTGTAATGGTAAGAGTAATATAGTTGTGACTGATTACTTCTCCAACTATCGAGAAGTAGCAACACTGCAGACAACAACGAGCAAGGGTGTAATTACATTCTTGAAAACCGTTTTTGCAAGACAAGGTGTGTCGTGTGAACTAGATAACGGTCCGCAGTTCGCCAGCAGTGAGTTTGCTGACTTCGCAACTCAATGGGGGTTCCAACATCTAGCCCACATTATCCAAGATCAAATGTCCTTGCAGAAAGCTCAGTAAAGGTGGTCAAAGGCCTCATGAAAGCACAAGATGGAAAGGCAGACTTTGATCAGAGTCTGATGATTTACCAAAGTGCTCCACTGCAGAACAGCCTGGCACCAGCTCAGATGCTGATTGGACAACGCATATGCACCAATCTGCCAATACATGAGGACCTGCTGACGCCGAAAGGAGCACATTAAGTCAAAATGGCCAAATTAAAAGAGAAACAGACACAAAAACAGCAACTGCAACTGCTGCTATTCCTGCTGCTATTCCTACCTCATATAACAGTAGATTACGACATTGCACATTGCATATCTGTCTTTTTTATCTTTTAGTCTTATCTGTAGGAATGTTTACTTTAGTTTTAGTATTAGGAATGTCTTGTCCTGCATGTTGTGCCAGTGCACTTTATCTGTTTCACCGTGGGAGGGTGAGAAACGTACTCTCGATTCCTTTGTATGTCTAAATGAACTGCATTACCCAGAAGGCTTCGGGGGGCGGGCGCACACAGACAGCCCACGTCATGAACGTATGTTGAGTCGCTCGAGTAAAGTTACAAACAAAATCCACGCTGTACCGTACAGCGTGGAGAGTACAGCCTGTACGTGTGAGTGCTATTTTAAAATGCACTACACGGCATAACACTCTTGGTTATATTATTTTTGTTTGTTTGAGTAGCATCCGTCGGCCTTTCTTGACATTACATTTAGCAGACGCAAGCGACTTACAAGTACATTTTTGTCATACATTTGTGGGGTTTAGTGTCTTCCTCAAGGACACTTGTGTACAGTTGGAGGTGGGGATCGAACCGCCAACCCTCCGGTTAATGGACCCGCTCTACCCATTGAGCTAGGTTATTGTTATTGTCAACGGTACCTTGGGTAGCGATGACAATAACATCGCTGTAAATATTCAATATACATTTATTTTCTGAGACTTATCAATGCATGTGGTGTATTTAGGCGTCTGTAATATGTCCATAAGTCCTCTTCATTGTTTGTCATATGGGCGACAATTTCCTAAGGAACGTTAAACAGCTGGTGGCTAACCGGTAAAGTCATTGTGTGAACAATACGCAACACTGCTCATTGAATAGAGCTAGCTGTGGACAATATTTAGTTTGTTATTGCTTTCCTAATCTCCTTGGCTCGAATGAATGGGCTGCTTGAAGCTACTGTACTATGTGTACTACTGTGTATTTGTGACGCTTTTTAGCGCGAGTGGTTAACCGTGAGAAGCGGATGAAATTACTTAACTCATTTAGTAGGAAGAACTGTGCCATCTACGTGTACAAGGTATTGACGCAGGTCCACACAGACATCTGGTCATTTAAGGTTAACGATCAGACGGTTAGTCCCAATTTAACACTGCAGAGGATGAACTTACATTTAAATAGTACACGCAGTACCATGGATCAGTCGTATAGGAAACAGGAGTAGCCATTAACGTTGTTTGGGTGGTTCTTAAAAGAACCGTTGGTTTAAGGTGAACTGTGGCGTCTACTTGGAGCTGGTGTACTTGGTCACAGCCTTGGTGCCCTCAGACACTGCGTGCTTTGCCAGCTCACCGGGGAGCAGCAGGCGGACAGCGGTCTGAATCTCCCTGGAGGTGATGGTAGAGCGCTTGTTGTAGTGAGCCAGACGAGAGGCCTCACCAGCAATGCGCTCGAAGATATCATTGACGAAGGAATTCATGATTCCCATGGCCTTGGAGGAGATGCCGGTGTCGGGGTGGACCTGCTTCAGTACCTTGTAGACGTAGATGGCATAGCTCTCCTTCCTGGTCTTTCGGCGCTTCTTGCCGGTCTTGCCTTGAGTAGCCTTGGTAACGGCCTTCTTGGAACCCTTCTTGGGCGCGGCTTTCAGTCCTGCTGGTTCAGGCATGGTGAAACACGACGAATGAAGATACCATACGCTGACTGCTGAATATATAAGAGGCGCATGCAAATCAACATGGGTTGTCCCTCTGTGTGATTGGCTGGGAAATACAAAAGAACTTGAACACACCTTTCTACCGTTACATTACCATTTTTGTTATGTTTCCCATATTAGATTAGATCAAATTAAACTCCATTGTCATTGTGCAGAGTACAAGTGGACACAACGAAATGTAGTAGTTGGCGTTCTAACCAGAAATGCAAAGGAGCGATGTATGTACTCATAAAATCGCATTCTCTCTAATTCACATACTCAACCATTGCGTTTTAGCCATACCCAATAGTCGTACACTTACAGAAGAAATGGCTTAGTTTACCGATAGGTAACCGAGTTGACGGAGACATAATTTTACCGCGCGCGGGACTTTTGAAATACTAATTAGAAAAGCCACAATTCCCATTATCTGGTCTACCGGTCCGGTCGTTAGCATACATTTCATGTAGTATGGCGGGGCTTATTTTTTCCCTGGTCACGGCGGTACCTCGTACCTCGGGGGCGGCAGTAGCTCAGTGGGTAGGGCGGACAGAGCGGGTCGTCCACTAACCGTAGGGTCGGCGGTTCGATCCCCCGGCCCTCCAAACTGTCCACATGTCGAACCCCACTAATATACTGATTGTAAGTCGGTTTGGACAAAAGCGTTTGCTAAATGCCCCCTTTACCTTGTGCGACACATCACGACTTTTATACAAGATGGAGCAGTATTGTTATCGTAGGCCATAGTTGTAAAGAGTGGGAAGCTTCTTTTGGATCATTTGGGTGGCTCTAAAAAGAGCCTTTGGGTTGAGCGTCGGAACGATCGTTTAACCGCCAAAGCCGTACAGGGTGCGTCCCTGCCGCTTCAGAGCATAGACCACATCCATGGCGGTCACGGTCTTTCTCTTGGCATGTTCGGTGTAGGTGACGGCATCACGGATCACATTCTCCAGGAATACCTTGAGAACCCCGCGGGTCTCCTCGTAGATCAGACCGGAGATACGCTTCACACCGCCGCGACGAGCAAGGCGGCGGATAGCGGGCTTGGTTATGCCCTGGATGTTATCACGGAGAACCTTACGATGACGCTTGGCGCCTCCTTTCCCCAGTCCTTTTCCTCCTTTACCGCGTCCAGACATGATGCTGTTTCTCAATGTGGAATGGGGCCTTATCGTGCACTCTGTGTTTATAAAGGCTTGTTGAGGACCTGAGAGAGACGAAAGGCGGGCGCTCCAATTCAGACTCCTCCCAGTGCCTCAAATGACTTAACCTATTCATATAATTCTGCTTTTAGAATTTTCAACGAGAAATGTAATTTTGTTCTACATTTTACATCCAAGAGAAAGAAAACCCCCTCTCTTGTGTGAGAGAGAAATGCTGTAATAAAGGACTCCTCACTGGACATCATCTGTTCAATCTGTTGCCATCAGGGAAGAGACTCAGGTCCCTCGGTAGCAGAACTAACAGACTGAAGAATAGTTTCTATCCCTGGGTCACAAGGTTACTGAACTCAGCACCTCATCTTCCTATTTAACTTGCATAATTGTACGCACCATGTCACTTTTCATATTCATTTATCTACAGGTCAGTCTGAGTCCTACATAACTTTATATTTATTCTCACACCCTCATTTGCACTACCACTTATCCAGAATGTGAATCTGCACTGTTTTTAAGTATGTGTACATATTGCTATTTTTGCTATTTTTGTGGCCTTTCTCTTTCTTCTTTCTCCCTTTCTTCTTTCAAATGCACTAAAACTGTGGCAGCTACTGCAATCTCGTCATGTCCTGGATGTGATGACAATAAATGGCTTGAATTTTGAATCTTGAATCTATCTATAGCATTACCTTTCCCAAAGCTCTTACTCGACACACAAAGCATCTTTACCATCAAATAAACATAATGTGAATTGATGTCTCGTATTTGTAGATTATATAGATGCATGTCGTAGACACGTTATCTATTATGTTCACCTTAATGATAATAATAAAACGTTGCCATACATTGCCAGTGTTTCACTGAAAACAATATTTTATAATGTTACATTATAACGTTATGTCTTTCTTTGTCTGTAAATGTCTGTTAGTGGGAAGCCTGCATGAAAGGATTTTAAATGAATGACACATGGCTCAAGTTGATCACAGTCACAAAACCTGTTCTCAAAGTCTTGCCCAAGTCTGTTCATGACTTGAGAGTACTTTGCAACTCTGCAACTTTGTCAATGCAGCAGCATTGTCATTCAGCAGTGACTGCAAGAAGGGAAGGTGCGGCGCAATTTTTCTCTGTAAATGCATAGAGAAAATGTTCATAGATTCGTCTACAGAGCGTGTCAGCTACAGTCTTACCTTTACCTTGCAGCTCACAGTTCAAATGTTTAGTTTCCCAGTGACATCCGATTTCGGTGTGTAGTAACTTACTAACTGCTGACAGCTCCTCCAATAGCACCTTGAACATCCTGTGTTGTTTGGCTTTGGAGCGGATGCCATTTATGATATTCACGACAGGAGTCATCGCATGAGCAAAGCCAGTCACTTTTGCACATAACGCCTGCTGGTGAATAATGATGCAGTGGTAATCGTTCCACTGCATCATTGTGGGAAATTGTGGGAAGTCTGTATCACCTTTGCATTGCGCAATGAAGCCTGCATGTCGACCCGTCATGGCGGGAGCCCCGTCTGTAGTCACGACACAAACTTTTCCAATGGTAACTTTTTCTCCACGAAGACCCCCTTCACTGCATTGTAGAGGTAAACTCCCTCGTTGTTATCTTCAGGGGCAGTAGTGTCAGGAGTTTTTCTTTTGTGGAGAAATCGTCAATCACCATTCAGGTAAACATCATCAGCTGCGATGTACTGCTGCTGTCCACAGACTCGTCGCACTGGATGCTAAAACACCTGCACTTAACCAGATCCAGGTCCAGCTGCTTTGTCAGGTTCCTGGAAAGAGGTGACACTCTTCTAACCATCCTACTTGCTCCAAGTTGGACATCAGAGAGAGTGGAGATGACATTGGGACCATTCTTCTTGTCTTTGAACAAAGTGTTTGCAATTGTCATCATTGCTTCTTTCAAGACCTTTCAAGACCTCCTTTCTGACAAATGTACTTATTGTAAGTCGCTTTGGATAAAAGTGTCTGTTAAATGCCCTAAATTTAAATGTCAATGTAAGACCTCCCTGTCCAAAAAGGATTTTTTGTTCTTTATCAAAAAATGTGCAGCTCTAAATGAAGCTTCGGTTGCCTTTTGTGACTATTTCACCCGTCTCTGGAAAAACGACTGCTTTTGTCCAAAGCTGCTTTTAACTTATGGGCCCTTTCTGCACATAGGGCACTGCCAGGGGGGGAGTTAGTCTCTCCACATTGTGCTGCTTTACCGACACCACAGTCGCCCCATAAATGAGACAGACACATTTGTTTTTTAACATTGTAAAAATAACCTCCCAATCATTGTGAAAATTGTGAAAGTTTTATTTTGCTATTCCGCCATGTTTTTCTTTATTTTATCAGTAAAACTTGCAGCTAGCTCCCGATTTCAAGTTCAGAGTTCATAAAACATTTTCGTTTTGAAAAGTGAAAAGTGGTATTGATGAAAAAAGAACATCAGCCCAATTAAGTTAAACATTTCCAAAGTTTTCTCCATGTTGATTAGTGCTACTTTTAAGCACAATATCTGATGCACAATATCCCTCAACCCGAAACTACTGATGTTCTTGGGGAGGAACGCAGGATTGGGCCTAAGCAGCACAGAAGAGCTGTCCTCGTTAAGTAGCTCTCCTCGTTTAATAACGAGCAGCTCAGGCTGATGAACAGAGAAGCCAACTCAACGGCGCGATAGGCAGAAACCAAAGCCAATAAAAGTGCCATCTTAAAAGTTAAGGTACAGTCCTTGTGACAACAACCAGGGTTTGATTCCAGCCTGTGGTCATTTGCATGTCTTCCCCTCTCGCTGCCATACTTTCCTGTCTAATCTGTACGGTGTCTATCAAATAAAAACAAAGAAACAGGCCTAAAAAATACATCTTTAAAAAAGATGAATCATCCAAAAGGGGCTTGAGACAGAGGCTCCAAAGGGTCCCTGTATGCGGCCAGCTGAAACAGCTGCCCTATAGACTTTGATGGGGGGAAAAAGCCAAACCATTCTCTAGTAAGCACTGCAAGAAACTAAGTCCGCTTCCCACCTCACAACACCTCACACTTAGAGAATGCAGCCCACTTCACCGTGCAGAGGGAGGAGGTGGAAGGCCCTCTGAATAGTACTGAGGACTGCTGCCCGGCAGCCCTCTGCCCTGCAGAATCAACCTCTCAGAAGCCAAACCAACAACCGCCCGACAGATCGTGGCAGGTGGTGAACTGACACTCAGTCTGTACAGTGGGCTGTTCGCGATGTCGCCCACTGTCTCTCCCAGTGTGAGAGCCCCGCTTGCTCTGGGAACCACAGGGCACAATGACTCTCCCCCAGAATGAGCCACAGTTCCTCCTTTCTGATCCACTCTAGGAGAGGGTGAATCAGCGGAAGGCTGAATGCCGCCAATAGAGTTGCACAGACATTGACCATTGGACATTGCAACCAATTGAACACCTTCGGTTGGCTGCAATCTGCCACCAACCTTACCCCTTCATTTCCAACAAGTGTACGAAGACCTGTACTTTCCTCAATTGGACATTTTAGTTTCTTTCAAAAAAAGCAACACATGTGAATTAACCCATCAGGTACCTTTGTCGGAGTGCCCATTGTCCCTGTACATGTAGGTAAGAGCTTATTTATGTTTCGCAACACACTCTCGTCTGATTGCATTCATGGAGGTAAACTACATTCATAGTATCACCTATAATATATCACCTATAATTATGACTGTGACTATGATCTGTTTATTGATCATTCAATTCGAGAGCAGTCGCCTAATAAGCCGATGCTTATTTGCTCTGCAGTACAGGAATATAGGTTGTGTTGTTAACATGAGTATGCAGTTGCATCGCAACAGAATCAGAATCAGAAAGATGCTTATTGCCAAGTAGGTTTGCACATACTAGGAATTTGACTTGGTGGTTGCATGACAACAAACAATAACAATAAACACATGGCAAGATGTCAGACCTAATATAATATAAAATTAAGTTTGTAAATCTACAATGTTTGTTAAAGAGTGTGTTTGTGCATGAATGTGCAATTTGTTGACTAGGGTGGGAAATTGATTGTGGATACCAACCTTCACCAAAAGAGTGATAGATTACTTTTAGCTATCGAACAGGGAAACTAAACAAACGAAAATGAAAATGCAATAGCACTAATGCTTTCTATTTTTCATTTTATGAAGGCATTATTCATAGTATATAGTATGTTTATCTCATCCAAATAGTTTTTTAGTACAAATTGGTGTAATTTATTGTATAAATACTATTGTCTTTTGTTTTCGCACTCTTTCTCCCATTGCACTGCTGGTCACCTGCGAATTTATCCTAAGGGGGATCAATAAAGACCATCTTATCTTATTTGAGTCATAAGTAAAAGGAAAATGCAATCATCCAATTTAATACACATTTTCCGAAAATGCTCGACTATAAAGTGGACAATCTTCAAGTGATACAATTTGCGTTTGCATTTAGAAGCAATGTGGTGTGAGGAGTGACACTAGTTATTCAGCCTGTTATTCGATGGGTGGAGTTTGTCCCGCAAACTCCATTACAATTGACTCCTCCAAATACAAATTATATTTTGGGTTGAGGGCGAAGCACTTGCACATAAATGTAACGCCTCGGTGTGTGTGTGGATGTCTGCTCAGTGTTTATGATGTTCGCGTGCTACAGTGTTGAGCTTCTCAGACACTCATATAGCGCCATGGTGTGTGTGGATGGAGCTCCGTCCTGACCGCGAATTGGCTTTGATATCCACATCTGAGGGGATTAAGGCTCTGCTTTGCTTGTATTAAACATTTACCTAGTTTTCTTCGAACCGGACTCGTAAAGAGAGTCACTTAATTGTCACATCGGATTGGCACTTTTTGGACGTGCCCATATATGGGAATTAATCAGATAATGGTTATCACATTGATTGACTGAACTTAATACATTTGACGCATATGCGTGTCAATTTTAATACGCAACCACTGATAAAACTAATGCCATGCGTATTTGGTGGTAGTATGACACGGTTACAAGCCATGCCGGTCTGCGGTCAAGGATGGTACCATGGATTAGAAACCACAACCAATAATCCACCATGCTATGGTGACAGAAGAGTAGCCCTTAAGGATGTTTGGGTGGTTCTTAAAAGAACCGTTTGTTTAAGGTGAACTGTG
>OMKI01056857.1:0-16806 GCA_900302315.1 Phycis blennoides | reverse complement strand
CGGAAGCCAGAGTCTGTAGACATTCAAGTGTCTCTCTCGCGCACACTCTCTCTCACACATATACACACACACACACTCTCTCTCACACACATATACACACACGCATGCACACGCACACACACACACACACACACACCACACACACACACACACACACACACACACACACACACACACCACACACACACACACAGACAGGACTGACCTCTGCCAGCTCTCATATCCATCATGTAAAGCAGTGCGGGGCACACCCTAGGCCCTGCTGTTAAACAAAGGACTGTTTCCACAGCCCAGTTGATCTCACATAAAGAGCATGATGTTATGAAGCTGCTTCCTCTGTCAAAGCACGTTCCCCCTAATGTGGGCAGGTTGGACAGAAACACCATCATGACGTGGAACGGTACAATGGGACATGTGAAATTCCTGAGTGCTGTTTGCTTGTCAAAGCACAGTGAGTTTCACAGACTCTATGATGACATTGCATTGTTCCCATTTGAGGCTGTGTGGCTGTGTGTGTCTCAGGTGGCTGTGGCTGTCTGTGTCCCCCTGATGTAACAGAGCGTACTGCTATGGTACATCTTATCTGTTTTAGTGCATGAACCTGACAAGTCTCAACTAGAAACATATGTCCGACAAATAAAGTTCCACAAAGCAAAAAATAAAAAATTAAATAAAAACAAAAACAAAGCAATTTATAAGGAATCTCATCAAGGGCTTAAACAGATCAAACCAGATGCTGTGTCTGTTTTAAGATGTGTAGACATCTTGTAAGTTACAATTATTCCGCCAAGGTTAGAGAAAAGCCTCACAAATAACAGATTGTAAAGACGGAAGAGGACAGCGATGACTTAGAGAAGTTAAACTCAATGTTCTCCCTGTCCGTTCCAAAGCAAAGGCAACACAAACATTTCTGAATGCAGAGCTGAAACAATATTTGTCCAAATGAAATCCCTTGTGTGCATGCCCAACACACACATGCACTTATAAGCAAGCGCTTATACATACATACATACTACCTCAGCTGGTCGACTGGCACCGCCATCACTAAAAGGAGGAAAAGGTCGGATGGCGAAATCCCAACTCTTCTCCGTTTTGGCACCACAGTGGTGGAACGAGCTCCCGGCCAATGTCAGGACTGCAGAGTCACTCCCCATCTTCCGGAAGAGACTCAAGACCCACTTGTTCAGAGTTCATCTGAACCCTGCGTAACCTTACCCTCATGCTCTTATTTGTTGTACGTCTTGGCACTTTAATTGCTCTTTGTAAGTTAGCACTTTGATCGCGCTTGGTAACTTGGCACTTAGTCAGAGATGTTGTATACTAGCAATGGTTAATCTAGCAATTGAAATGCTTGAAACTTGTTCTGGTGACTTTCTTACTGTATTAGCTGCAATGAAATGTTTTACCTTCTTATGACAAATGTACTCTTTGTAAGTCGCTTTGGATAAAAGCGTCTGCTAAATGCCCTAAATGTAAATGTACATACACACACGTTTATCGCCCTTTTAAATCCCCATCAGGACAAGGGAAGTAGTCGTGTGAACTATATTCCATCGTACTTGGATGTTATGGCTCGGTTGGACGTGGTTTTCAAGCGAATCTCCAGTAGATAGCATAACAGACTAAACCCCACCCACGGCACCTACAGCGGGTCAGCCGGTCCCAACCACCCAGGGCCAGACCTCTCGGTGGAGGTAGAACGTGAGCTGTTGGACCCTTTCATACCCCTTCGCTGGAAAATAGACAAGAACAACAGACACGGTCCTATCAGGTGTTATTCCAACTTGGGTTGTTCCCTCGTTCCCTGAGCCTGACGGAAGACCGTGTGGGAATAACAGGAGGATCCCGAACCAAGGGAACGCTGACTCTGTCCTATCAGTCCCCCCTCCAGGTTTTCCTGGCCTGCTGGGTGTGTTTGCTACATTCACCTCCGGCACAGCAGGTGGCAGTGTGTACAACATGAGCCGTAACATCCGGGTGATGAGAAGTCATTCAGTCAAACGGCACCTGCCGATACATGAAGAAGAAGAGGAGAAGAAAAAGACGAAGGTCGCAAGTGGTTGCGATGTGATGATTTTCAGATCACAATGTTCCCATGTGGACACGTTCAGACACAAGCACACGTGCAGGCACGCACAGGAGAAGAGTGACCTGGGCCGGCCTTCATCGCTGTATCCTCTTTTCAAGCGTGCTCCTCCTCATCGTTTTTTATACAAGTACTGTGGAATAAATGACCACAGAAATAATGGATGATATGTGGATGTTCACTATTCTGTGTTTTAGCAAGGATGTCCGTCTGTGTCTACTGTATTTGTGTGTTCAGATAAACATGTAAGTACAGTAATCCTGGTTGTCCTTTGCATGAGGCCCAAAACCTGCAATTTTGTCTGATCGCCAAGAGATTTGAGAACTGTGAATGTGCTAACAATGTTTCTGTTAATACCTGCACCTGCAAAAATAAACTGGAGCGAATTTGAGTCTGATCTGATTCTTTAGTCCTTATTGCTTTCAACGTCAAAACCATTTCAGCCAGACCATCATTTAAAGTATAATATTTATTGGGCAGGGCAACACATTTGTGTTTGCGTTCTGGCTCTGTTAAGGGGAACGCCGCCAGTTCAGCCATGCCGGTACGGGGAGCACAGCAAATAAACCCCACACAGAGAACAGACCTGACAGCAACCTTATACACATCCAGTCAATGTGTTCATATAGCACATAAGTGACAGTTCTAAAGAGCTTCACAGGGAGACATGTGACACCTCTAGCAGCGTAGCTTGGCCAACACTGGAGACTACTGAGCTGCTGCTGGTTAGAGACTGGTTCGCGTGGGGCAGGGCGTTAAGGCAGTTTCCCAGAAAATCCTGTTGATAATAAGCAGACTTACTATGCAATGACAGCTGTCATCAAGCTCAGAGCCATGGTCCAGATTTAGATTACTAAATTAAATATCACATGTTAAATGTAGGATTGCAATAAAGGGTCATGATTTGATTAAATAACTGATTAATAGGGAGGCAAATCCCAAACATTAGACATGTTCTTGATGAGTTTCCCATGTGTGGATAACTATACGCTTGTTGGCTTGATTACAGGCTATTTAATTAAATACCAGAAGCAAGTTAGGATACAATAACTGGCTGTTTGTCTGCTCTGCAAGCAGGGCGAGACAGCTACAGATGCTGTGTAACACAGCAAGCCATGAAACAGTTGCAACACAACAATTAGCTCAGCTTTATCAAACTCCAAAAGGCTCACTTGGATGCTGTTTTGTTCCAGGTCTCGAAGACCACTTTGCACCGTGGAACTGTTTTGAGAATATGCATTTGTAATTTATAGTTAGGCCTATATGTGTATGTGTGTATGTGTGTTATATATATATATATATATATATATATATATATATATATATATATTAAACCATGCATGCATCTGCCTTTCTTTCTCACTGCAGGGCTATCTGTGTCTGCCACTCTCTCTGGCTGCTAGTTAACTCTCGACCACCCCACATGACTTAGAATGGCATGCTAATTGAAAACAGTCCTGAAATCCCTTTCTGCTTTTTCAACTCCTACGCACCCACCCTTCCACACACACACACGCACATACACGCACAAACACACACACACACACAAACACACTTGTCGCAGACGGTCTCACTTAATACCAAAAAACACACACTAGCCAATATAGCAACACATGTTGTGACGGCTTGCAAATAGCATTGTTAGCTGGGCAGTAAAATTGTTCTTTATACCTAATTTAGCATTTTAAAATAGAGCCTGTGGCATTCTCCTGCCTCCATAAAGTCTGGCCGATGTGTGGAGGGGGTGAATAATGCTGCAGTGTGCCAGGAACTTGTTTCACTTTAATAGTCTGACCATTTGGAGCTCTTGTTGCAACATCAGACCAGTGGACAGAGCTTTACACATCTGTCACCACGATAGGTATTCGGTGACATTAGGTTCAACACAAATTCTTACATTTAAAACATTTAAAAATACATTTTCTCTAACCATATCCTCTTGGCCTTCCTTGTTTTTTCTTCCTCCTCAGTGAAAGCTGATCCATCCCTGATTCATCCACACGGATGTCAGTGTGGATGCATTGCAACATACAACACTTATATTCCAATAGCAGTGTTAGTCAGCATGCAGCTATGTCCTGTGAGAAATCGCACCATAAAATGCATTACCTTTAATAGGTCTATCGTGCGCTCATGTCCGACACATTATCACATTACAGTAATCTGCTTGAGGACCCTAAGAAACACAGTATTTAGTGCAATAGTCACATTAATGTTTGCACTATGACGATGAACTGACATAAATAACTGTGACCTTTGCTAATGGGACATTTGCTCTGGAGTTTGGAGGCTTCAAAAATATCTTTAAAACCATTGTGCCAATGAGTGTGTATGTTTTGAATTATGTACATAGATGGTCTGCCTACTGTGAGAGTTTAAGAAGCTGTTTTTTTAGCAGGGCCCTTGACAAGCTGGTAACAGTGAAAACATGTGTATGGCCTTTTGCCTGTTTTTGGTAAAAGAAAATGGGGGGGGGGGCGTACATAGTTTTTCCAATGATGTGTAATGACTTACCTGTTGTCTCCAGGTAATTTATTTTACAGGACATTTCTTCCACATAGAAATAAGCAGGCTGTTCTGAAACTGCCACTGATATTCCTGAGCCCGTGGCTGGTGTTTGGTTGGTTAGTGTTGTTTGCCCCGCACTATTCCCAGCCATCAACGGACGTGCTGATGGTTATTTTAAGTCGCAATTTGTGAACAATGAAATTGTGTTTATTCAGCTGTTGTGTTTGCCCATATTGTAGTCAAAGAAACATGCTGGTATTTCGTTTCTGTAGTCAATCAAATTATATAGAACTTTGCTTGATGTACTTGGGCTGGTCAAACCTATAAGGTTCTCATCCTACCCAGCACTGAAGTCTTCTCTGGAGCATCCTTATCTGTCACAGCCCTGGGTTCAACATCTGTTCAACACACTACTCCTCTCAAGGTCAAAGTTTCCAAAAGTTTCACCCATTCAGACCCACCAGGTTCCATCTCATCAACTCCTGAGAGTTCCAAGGTTCTTGGTCACTCATGCTTCACAACCAACACAGACTGGTCATCATGGCCATGCATAGGGACCCAACTGCAACACCATCTGTCTTCCTGAACCTCCCCTCTTCCTGAACTTCCTGGCTTCTTTTCCTACTCCCAAGCCGACATCCTCAATCCTTTTGTATGCTAGTTTTTCACATATTTTTTTTAACAATCCAAGGGCCTGTTTATTTGGAGACTATCCCTTCGTGACTTGGCACATTAGGATACAACGTCACCACCAAAAACAATGTTTATTCTTAGTTTTAAATCATCTGTTAGCACAATCTCACCAACTTGCCAACTATAAATAGTAGCCTATAACTTCAGCCTCGACAGTCACTCGCGTCATTTTGGTTTTGCATGTGGGTTGGCCAGGTTTGTCTACATTCATGTATGCCATATGTCTGTTTGCATGTAGCTTATAGATTATTTTGTTATTATCATCATTATGTAATTATTATGTAAAATCCAAGAAAAAGAACAGACTCTTGTGCCTCTGTGGTAAAAACACGATTATCTTCAAAGATAAAATCGCTGTTTTCATATATTTGTGGATAAAATGTGCTCTGTATTTCATAGGATTGTTGGGTCTGTTATGTATGTGTAATGGGTGAAATATATCTAAAAGGTTATCTGACATTTATACCCATTTATAGCTTCTTTATCATGGCCTTGATATTTCGCAATTGAACTTCAACTAGCCAAAACTGTGTCATTGAGCTAGCGTGGAGCTTTAATAGAGGCCTGCATGTGTACTGGGAAGTCCAAGTACACACTGTCTGCTCTCACCATTTAGCATTTTCAAGGGCTTGCTTAAAAAGAGTCTATAAATGCATTGTTTGAATCTGTATTTGAGTATTTCTGGTTTAGCCAGCAGCCCGTTAAATGCAGCAGCAGACCATAACCAGTTCTGGTCACCAGGAAATGTTAAGAAAGCAACTCCAACATTCCGTTGATGCAGCCTCACGACTGAATGAGTGTGCAACTTGCAGTCATCAGTCATGGAAAAAATGAGGTGAAAAAAAATGCTATGCAATGAAAGTCATTTTGAATCATAGTGAAAACATTTATGGAAGACCATTCCTATTCAAATTACAGATTTACAAGGCTAGATAGATTTTTTTATAAAAGGCCAAAATGTGATTTAACGCAATTTGTGGTTTAATGTTTTGAAATTATAAAAACTATGGATCAAAAAGGTCTTAAATGTCTAGTGACAGTGTTGGCTTCATTTCATTAGTGGGTTCCTTATCTCATAAGTAATTTTTTGTAATTCATTTGTTGAAATCATTTTGGTTTGGAACATTTTAGATTACCAGAAAAAGGCAATCAACAATAAGCCTTTTGAAAAAATACATAATTACAATGATTCATATTGACCATATTTATACACATTGTTTAATAGATTGATAGACAGAGTTAATAGGGGGGCAGCACATTTACATGCAACAATTGCTATCAAATTTAACAAATAGCATGGGGTTACGACAGTGAACTTTATAATTGTTAAGGTATGTGATGCCTGATTCAAATCTCCAAACAACAAAAGCATTATAAAGACTTTCATTCTCACATTTTATTGTATCAACATTAGATTGTGTCTACCTATATTTTACTAGGATATGGCAATGCCTCAAAGTTTAATGAACTGTTTGTGAAGCAGACGTATTCTATGAGTCACGCTGCATTTCTATGGCTGGATGGCTACTTCTCAGGCTCACAGAGCCGCAGATCTTAAGAACTGCATGCAGTTGGTCAATATAAAGTCAACGCTATCCAACATTTGGACAGTGTCCAACTGTATTTCAATTAAATTCCATTGCTTGTCCCCATGGAATGCTACAAATTCCTTTTTGATAAACATATCACATTTGTTTATTTTTTTACAAATGTAATTCAAGTTAATTTGGCTTTTTTTAGCGGGGGGTACTTGACTTGAATAAAATGTAACAAGATGTATGCATTTGTACATGCTTCAAAGCATTCCAGAGCTCCATGGAGCAGCTGTTCATTTCCTTGTTGTGAGTTTTCGAGCAGCAGTCACCATTGTGTCCACTGAAGAGGGAAACAAGGGTTAAGGATGCAGATGTGTTGGCACCAAACAGCTGGGGCAGCTGTCCTCTAGGCCCATACATACCATTCACTGAAAGAGCAGAGGAATAAATCATTATGAGCAAAGTATCATAAAAAGATTATAGGTAGTAAATTCAAAATGTTAATTCATCTATACATACATATATGCATACATGTGTCATTTGTAATGCTGTGACTGACATTCTGAGAGAGAATTTGTCCTACACACTCAACCAGCTGCAATAATCCTGCTCACCCTACACATCAAAGGCCTTTAGCCAGGACTCATTGTGTGGTGTTGTATCCAAACTGTGGCCATAAATCCAACACAGGGATACACAGTATATTCCATGGGGTGTGGCCAATCCCTCTGCTGTAGGTGGGGAGCTGGGTGTGGCTTGTCGTTGGTGCAGACACAGGTGCGAAAGATGGGTTTGCTTAACAGAGATATTCTATAGCCTCATGCAGTGAGGCTGGGTTGTAGATGCAGGAGACTTAGTAAAGAGTAAAGCCTTTGGTCTCTCCATCCACGCGTGCCCGGTAGTAGCAATTACTACAATGGCGCAATGGAGCAAATGGAGCAATGAAAAAAAGAGGGCACAGGCTTTGCTTTTCAGGCAGTAAACATACTAAGTCACTACCACGTACTAATAAGTGTCAGAGATATGCAGCCATAATCTGACGTGTCACGTCACAGTCCTTGCCAATAGGAAAATGGTGACAACGGATAGCATATCATTGTGCTTGTTTCTTTGTAATACATAATCAAATAAGTAGGTAAGTATGTAAAGGAATGTCAAATGAAAAAAAGGCATCCTACACCACGTATTTGCTTATATCTTTTACAGCAATGGTAATCAATAACGAATCACTTTCAGTCTGGTTTCAATTCATTTAGATCTTGTATTCCATGTTATCTTTCATATCTTCGGAATTGATACTGCTTATTTACTTGCTGCTTAATTAGAATTTAAATAATGTCTATGGATAATGCAGAAGTCATCAGCTTTAAGACTTGGGGCCATCACACAGAACTTATCTGCTATGGATAGCTAGCATAAATGTATTGTAGACGAAACGAAACATATGGCAACACTTCCCTCTTCTCTGTTGTTTTGTGTGTAGCATTTGGGGGGCTGCATAGTGGTGTGCTGGTTGTAGCCCACCACCACCAGGCCCATCCTGTCCACAGACACCCTCTGCTGTCACACAGGAAAACCACATAAACACAGCAGAGCACTAATTTCATGTAGTGAACAGATTCCCTCCTTCCCATATGTAAAAATACTGAGAATCACCAATAAAGACCTCTCTTCTTCTCTTCTTCTAGCCTTGTTCTTCGTTCTTCTCTTGCTTCAATGAATCAATTTAACTAAGTATGAGTATTTTGCCCCATATTCCTCTTCACCTTCAACTACCTCATCATTACAAATTGTGCATGGCTGTCCATGTTGTCACCTGCTCTAGAATCCCTTCACATTTCAGAGAAGGAAACATCCCATGAGAGGGACCCAGGGCTGCGGTATGCAGACACAGAGTCAGTGGTGTTATCGTTTTAGACAATATACAGGTGGTGAAACTGTGGGGACATTGCTCCTAGTTTTCTGAACTCTTGCCAGAGTCAAACCAATGCTCCCCAAAAACCTAGTTGAACAACTTCTCCACGTCGCTCTGCAGTACAGCGTCTGCAGTGACGGCTGGTCTAACCTGTGTGCAACCACTGCTGAATGCACCGCACATGTGCAGCGTCACCCACTCCCAGAGTCTAATCAGTCTCACGCAGTCAAGGTGAGGCTGCTTCAACCAGGCATCCACCACACACACTCAACACTGTTCAACTCCAACTCAGTGGAACAAACTCCCCCTCAGTATCACACCAGCTGAGTCAGTGGAACTAAGAGGGGCAATTAAAGACAGCATGGCATGGTGAGGGTAAAATCAGAGACTGATCTAAATTAAGAAAGATCATAATAAGGACTGTCGCCATGTTACTGTATGAAGGTTAGAATTAGGACTGTTGCCATGTTACTGTATGAAGGTTAGAATTAGGACTGTAGCCATGTTACTGTATGCAGGTTAGAATTAGGACTGTTGCCATGTTACTGTATGAAGGTTAGAATTAGGACTGTAGCCATGTTACTGTATGCAGGTTAGAATTAGGACTGTTGCCATGTTACTGTATGAAGGTTAGAATTAGGACTGTAGCCATGTTACTGTATGAAGGTTAGAATTAGGACTGTAGCCATGTTACTGAATAAAGGTTACAACTGTACGGACTGTAGCCTGTAGCCTGTAGCCCTCCCCAGCACACTTTGCTAACAGATGTGGAGACAGGAAATACAAGTGATATAATAAGCAGCATTTCATGATTCCTTGTTGTTTTAGTTGTGGCCTTTAGAATGTGATTAGATCATAAGGCTGCATGCACAAGGCTCCTGTGTGTTAGGATGTGATAGGAGGAGAGTCGTCTCACATTCCCAGGTGGAGTTCTTTTTAGTCCATATTAAATCTCATACTTGAACTAGACACATCTTTTGAATCCCCAAAAGGTATGCCGTTTTGGAGTGATTCATCTTGATCGTGGCAGACCTTTCTGAGACAGACACTTGGCCTTGACATCATAGCCATAAACAAAATGATGTTCGCGTCTGCATTTTTATAGTTTCTTCCTTCAGACAAGTAAGTGTCATGCATTTCACATTAACTCAACATCCAAAGAGCCAAATGTCCTGGCACAAACACACAGGCAGGCACACATACTCCTCGCCACATTGGTATGCACACAATACAATGTGTTGAAGAATAATATGTCTGAGACGTCACAGAGAAGTAATCTGACCATGAACTTCCTATCTGACACAAAAACCATGTATGTTCTTCTGAAGATGACCATGTTCTGTTGTACATTTTAATGAAATGGCCTCATGAAATACACACCTTTGAGATGACCTCAATGTTAATGTTCAAGAAGATAATGCTGCTAAAGGATATTTGGCAAGACATCATCGGATGATTGAATCAATTCGACCAAATGAAAAGACACAGTGTCCAAATAATATCATATACAGTAGATCGGTCTGTTTAGCCTCACCATGCCATGCTGTCTTTTATTGTCTATGGGGGGACTATCAATTATCAGTAAAAGGATAGCTTCCAGGAGAATAACCGGTCACTGCCTGAGACATCAGGAGCTCCCGGCCAGCAAAGTGGTGCTGTGGGAGCCAACCCACAACACTGATTATGAGGATCTACCACACACACATGCAGAAGCATGTTGAGGGCAAAGATTGTCAGTTTACTGACCACAGTAAAAGTACATATAAAGTACATATGTGTTATTATGTACATAATAACATAAACATGAATATATATATATATATATATATATATATACTAGGTTTTATATATATATATATAGGTTTTATATATATATAGGTTTTATATATATACTAGGTTTTCCTCTAATGTTGCCACCTCCCCGCCCTTTAAGATGTGTTGGCCAAGCTTACCTCTTGCTGGGCGACACAGCTGTTCAAAACTGGCATTGTTTCATGAGCCAATCCCTACTGCGGGAGACAAAGACTTCCCTGATTCTGCCAGCTCACCTGTTACAGAAATAATGCTGCTTGTTTTCACCATCGCACGTAAGTTGAGGGAACTGGAGATTTTTCTAAGATTGTATGTGTGTGTGTGGATTGTAATGATTCTCCAAATCTACGGTCTATTCGAAATATACACTTGGTCCTCATTAAATAACTTGATTGCTAAACAAAATTAAATTAACTAAGAAAAAACATACAAAAAAGTATTTGGAATAGCATATATAACGAATAAAAATAGAGAATATTAAAAGAAACACAACATAATAAAATAACTTTGGGAACCATTTATTTTTTCAACATCAGACAATGTGTTCAATATGTCTGATGTCTGTCGGTCTGGCTAGTGTGTAGCAAAGAGGACAAACTGTAGTTTTACGGGCATCAACGCGGACATTGTTTCATAACGCACAGGGAAATCAAAATGTTGCCATACCGCTGATCAATAAAGAAGCAAGAGGGTTTTCAAGCTTAAGTTGTCCACCTCCTGTTGAGCCCTCAGCCACTAACCAGCCAGGATACGGGAAGGATCACAGATGCTGTATTGTTGACCATTGACCATCGCATACCAGTGTCAGTGTTGGGTATGATATTAGCCCATTGCTGGGAATATACTGTATATATGCCCTTTTTTATAGATTCTATATAAATGTGACGTATGTACATTACTTTACTTTATCGTTACATGTTTTAAAAAAAAAAAGAAAAAAGAAAACCGTTCACCGTGTTCCATTTGTTTGAGTGGAAACTTTCCTCCTCAACAGATCGAAACAGACACTTTCGTCGGGTCTCGCCAGACCAAGTGGGTGAGGCTTTGATCTGGTCTCACGGGACGGGACGCCTCGAGGGCTGGCAGCGCGGGGCTGGCAGCGCGGGGCCGGCTGGGGGGGGCGGCGAGAGACGAGCCGCCACGCGGACACGCACCGCTCACACCGCGCCTCGCCGTGCACGCAGCATCTGGCTGCAGGACGGCACCGGGAGAGGTGGGGGGGGGACGGGGGGGGGGCGGGCCCACAGCGGCCCCGCTGACGCACAACGCGGACCGTCAGCGCCGGCCTCCGCCACCACAGACACAAACACACATGCCCACACACGCCCGGGGAATAGCCGGGGTCATCAAAACAGACTCTCCAACGGCCCTTTGTCTCGTTTGCGCTCTGCGTTTGAAACATCAGACTCGTACGCACGTAGCAGATAAAGTGCGTACGCGTGCGTGATCGCTTGCGTGTGTGGGTGCATGAGTGCTTGAAGGTGTGTGTTAAAAGCATTTGATTCTTTAGAGTCCTCGTTGATGTGGTCCAGCCCTTTAAAGGTACCAGATTGTGGCCGGTCAGCAATAATAGGAAGTTGTTTAATTGGGTGAGTATTTGCATTCATGTGCACGTGTGTGGTTCTTTTTTTTTTTAAGCTATTTTGGCAGAAAGCATCTTGTTTTCAAATTGTCTTATGGGTTTACCTTCAGGAGAGTCACTGTTCTACTGTAAATGAGCCATAGCTTTGTATCAACTCTTCACATCTGTGTTGATACAATGGTGAACGATATTATGATATTATGTATACTATTTATGTTCATGTATGTCAAGTTCATGAACATAAATGTATACTGTATAATACAGTATATATATATGCTTTAACCAGCTCTATATATAGCATCACTTCAGTAAAAACGAGCACTAGCACTCTGTTTAGTCCACATCTGCAGAACACATACCAATCCAAACTAGTTCATCACCTTCGACACCATCACATACAGTCGTAACACTGAACTATGGGTCACGCCATCCACTTCAGTCTCCTAGCACTGGTCAGCGTCACTGTGTCAGCCACACTAGGGTATGTCATCCATTCATCTCCTTCTGTCTACACACCTACCCTCACTCTACTTCCTCAGCACACAGTATATTGACCCTAGACACTGATTGCTAGATTGTTGTTGGATATTACATAACAAATACCACTAGTATTTGTTCTTGGCCCTCAGCCTAATTGCGTTATTTAGTTAGTGTTGCGCAGTTAATGCTAACTGTTCTTCTCCCTGTGCTCAGTCCGACCGCCGGCTCTTGAACCCCCGCCGTATGAACCCCCGCCTGTCTTACTACCAGCCTGCTGCCTAGCGCCTCGCTCCATCCTCCCAGTAAAGTCATTACTTGCACTCTGTGTCTGGGGTCTGTGGTCTGTGGTCCCAGTTGAGCATTTGCATCCACTTGCTCTTAGAACCGGGACAGAATAATCCAGCCAAATTGTGGACCAAGCCGACACAGAGATCATTAGGTCATTATTTGACAAGGAGCCCTCCTTACCGCCCATCAATTGTGCAATAGACCTCCTACCTGGTTCCCCCTTCAGAGCAGTGCTTCCGGCACCTACTTGTTAGTAAGAATGACTTACTCTTCGGCCATGCATAGACAGGGGTTTAAAGGAAAACTCCACCATTTTTCCCTACTGAACTATGTTCCTTCATGATCTTAGACCAGTTGATAAACACCTCTCTCGCGTTCGTGCATGCACTCAATCGCTCTGGCGCGCAGCGCTACTTTGGTAGCATGTAGCTTGGCCCATTATATCCCTTAGGATCCAAACGGGGTTGAAGTTAGAAGCGACCAAGCACTTCCACATTTTCCCTATTTAAATACAATTACGAGAGTAGTTACACGACCAAAGTATGGTTACACAAAATGAAACATGCCAATTTTCTAAGTGGATAAAAAGGATAACTATAATGTATGGTGGAATAACACCTGGGAGCACTTTGACGTCGGCGCAGTAATCCCCTGTTACTTCCGTCAATAGAACCAACGACTACAGGTAGTGCAGGCGACGGCGTGCAGGTCACGTTAGTTCTATTGAGGGAAGTAACAGGGGATTACTGCGCCGACGTCGAAGTGCTCCCAGGTGTTATTCCGCAATACATTATAGTTATCCTTTTTATCCGCTTAGAAAGTAACATCACAGTGAAGATTAAATACCCATTAGCCCTTGTTAGTTCTGCTTTTGTTCCCTCAGTGGTGCCACAGTGTTTTCCAAATTGGACCCAGGAAATGCCTACAATCTGGTCAACATTCAGTGAGGGGGATGAGTGGAAGCCTTCCACACCCTCAGGGTCATTTTGAATCTGTTGTCATGCCTTCAGTGTCACCAACTCCCCTGCCATTTCCCAAGCCCTTACTAAAGTCCTCTGTGACATACTTCACCATTCATTCTCTAGGTTACATTATAGGTCTGGGGCAGGTGAGGATGGACCCCACTAAGGTTACTGTAGTGGCAGAATGGCCAACTCAACCCATAATCAACTACAGTGGTTTTTGGGCTTCGCCAATGTTTTGTGTTGTGTTATATGTGGTTAAAGTTGACTTGCACCTCTCACAGCCCCCTGGAACCTCAAGCACTGGTTTGTATCCCTACTTAGATGCATCGGACACAGGGGTATGGGCGGTGCTGTCCCAATGCTCCTCCGCAGACCACAAGTTGCACCCCTGCGCATTTCCCTCCCCCCGAGAAACATTATGCTGTGGGCAACCAGCTGCTAGCAGTGAAATTGGCCCTGGAGGAATGGCATCATTGACAGGAGGGCAGAGAGTAGCGAGCTTTATCGTTTGGACGGACCACCGTAACGTGTCCCACATTCAGTTGGCCAAAATGCTGAACTCCTGGGAGGCCAGAAGGGCATTGTTTTTTGGTCACTTTAATTTTACACTGACTTTCTGACCACGCTCCTATATACTCGGCAGAGGACCCCTGTGTGGACCCCAAGTCCATCTTGCCGCCTTCTTGTCCACTTTTGGAGAAACGCAGCCCAGTCGTCATGTTGCGGTGGCCGATCACGTAAGCCGCCAAACAGACTGGGAGACGCCAGCAAGTAAAAGAACATTGATTACTATGTAATGTTAGCATTGCAGCATACCACACTTTCCTGAGCAACTGTGAAGACGGATGAGAGTCTGATGGCTGCCATGTTGTCCCTTCTAGAGCTGTACAACCTTGCCATGAGGGAGTGGTTTAGGTTCACAACATGATGTCACACAAAGGGGCCATGAAGTGAGACCCCCAAATCACTACAGCAGTTTGCGCTAATCACTGCAATGATTAGCACAAACTGCGCTAATCCGGTCCTGCTCTAGGTGTACAGGACGTGGTGTTTGTTGAGGGACGGTACTGTCACGCCGTCAACTTCTGCCTTCTAGCTGTGGTCAGCGTCACTGTGTCTCCCACTCTAGGTTATGTCATCCATCTCCTGCTGTCTTCAGTCTAACAACACACAGTATCTCAACCAATGTTCCAGACATCACAAGATCGTTGTTAGACATTGACTGTCAGTATTCGTTCTTGGCCCTCAGCTATATGGAGGTGAAGAATTGCCTATGTTGACCGAGAACCTTCTATAACTGACAAAGGATGCACACTAGGCCAAGGCAGTGCCACCAACACCATACTGCAGACAGTCAAAACAAATGTGTGATCCACTCTATCGAAAGCTGCCCTAAGGTCAAAAAGAAGAAGGATGGCACCAGAGTTGATAGTGAGGAACAGGTCATTAGAAACCTTCAACAGTGCAGACTCAGTACTTTGTTAAGCCCAAAAGCCTGACTGAAATCTTTCCTGATCTGAATCTCTCTGAAAGTAGGGCAGCAGTTGACAGAGAATTACCTTTTCCAGAATCTTTTACAGGAATAGAAATGTGGAGATTGTTTGATAGTTACTTGGCAGTGGGGTCTAAGTTGTGTTTTTTCAGGAGGGGCTAGACTACTGCGTGCTGGAAGCAGGTTGGAACGGCACCAGAGGCCAGAGATCTGTTGATTATAGGGAGTATGCTGGGACCGGCTATGTCAAAGACATCCTTCAGGAGAGCAGGAGAGTTGTCTTTATAGAAGACACAACATCTAGAAGGGAGGGTGATGTGTTGAGAACAGTCCAAGTTGGATGAACAGATCAGTGAGACATCTAGGTCATGAGTGGCGGGTGATTCATTTTGATGTCCTCCTCTTTGCTAATGAAGAAATGTAAAATGTTTGCACTTAGTTGAGGACACATCTAAGCTGCTACCCTACCCTATTCTTCCCCAGTCTACCCTTCCCTACTCTAGCTTACCCTTGTGTTGTTGAAAGTGGTACTAAGAAACCTCCAGTATATTAAACAATGTATAGGAAATCACAGAAACATATCATCTAATATCTGGTATAATGTCCTTAATGGAAACCATATGCTTGTTACTACATAGCATATATAACAGCTTTGAGCAGTACTGTGTTTCAAGAGTGAAGCTCAATGTTGCATCCTCACGTTGTATGGCCCGACGGAGCCAGCCCAAAGTTGTCCTGATCTGCTTTTGTGGTCTAAAGAGCGAGGGAAGTTTAGTGAACTGGAGTTTAAAGGGAGACAAAGGAGGGTTCTGCACAGTGCGTGATGGCCCGGCCCAAACAGAGACACACACACACACAAGATGTTATGCTGCTAATGACACCGGACAAACCGAAGCTCTCTGTGGTGTGCTGCTGGTTCTGAATCTAAACCGGCGCGGGGGAAGGAGGGGGGCTTGGCAGTGTTTCAGAGTCTCACTATTGCATAAGCCAACATTGCTCAGTCTTTCTCCATTGGTCCCCCATTGGTGTCCCTCTCTTTCGCCTCTCTTTCTCCTCGTCCTCCTCTCTTTCAGTCAACTCCTTGGTGCCATTGGGTACCAAACTTGGCTCGGCTCAACGGGCTGCTCGCAGGTCCAGAGCGTGACAGGGCCTTGTCCTCAACCAGAACCTGTGGACGACCCCAACACTGTCACATGAACACAGGCTGCTGTTGACCCACCGTTACTGATCATTACTTATATACTGATAGAGGTATAGATTTCTATACTAATATAGATATAGGCTTCTATATTGATATAGATGTAGAACCTCCATACTAATATACAGACTTCTATACTGATATAGATATAGTCTTCTATACTGATATAGATATATAGTCGTATATACTGATATAGATACATAGACTTATATACTGATATAGCTATAGTCTTTTATACTGATACATTTATAT
>OMKI01056853.1:5877-16535 GCA_900302315.1 Phycis blennoides | reverse complement strand
GCAGAAGGGGGGGGGGGGGGGGGGGGGGGGGGGGGGGTCTCAGGGTCAGTGGTCAGAGTCGTGTTTTTGACCCAACAAGTTCATTCATTGTAAAATGACATGTAACATACATGTGGTCTTATTCATGTTGCTTGATAGTACCGTACAAGTACATACATAAGACACGCATCTGCCAATCCAATATTTTACCAATATGAATGACCAAAACATGTAATTTTGGTTCATTTAGGTCTCTGTAATTCGTTGTTTAGAAGCCGAATAGATTTCCACGAATCACTCATATATTGGATGATACCAGTTACTTTTGAAATGTATCGATCACTAAAGGAGCATACCTATCTCCCCATGTACTGATTGTAAGTCGCTTTGGACAAAACCCTTTACCTATCATATGGTAGAGTGATGTGAATACAATTGCCTTAACTCAAACCAAACATTCCAATAAGTGTACTACATTGAGTTAGAGAGATACCCTTGCTCTAGTCTCTCTCTAGGCAGCTGACGATGTGCACAAGGAAGATAAGCTATCGCTGTCACCACAACATCAAACCCACCCCCATACACCCCTAGGCCCCAGCCCAATCATTCAAATACATAGGTAGCATGTTTACGGGGGACCTAAAACGGTTACATTTTACACAAGCAGTATTCTTAAGACGGTATATCAGACGTGTATGGTGATACACTTATTATACACAGTGTGGATATGCTTCAGTGAATTGAAATGCCCGCAATTGGAACCATTGGAGCAAATGGAATCCCTGGGTTTTTATTCTCATTGATCCTTCACTGCAGCGTGTTGCCTAACCGTTAGCCACGCCCACGAGTGGCTGCCCTCCTTGTGCTCCAACATGTTGTTGCATGCAGGTCAGGTCATGCGTCTTCTCATCTTATCTTCCCCCCCTGGTGCCGCAGGTAGCCATGATGGGGGACCGTGCCGGTAGTGGCCCTGGGACTGGGATCTCTCCAGTGCAGCAGATGCTGGCATCTGGCTCAGGGGCTCTCCTCACCTCTGTGTTCGGTAAGAGTGGCATTAGGAGGAGCGAACCTGCGAGCCTGATGCTACAGTACTTATACCCATAGGCTGGCCTACTTTCCCCTAATGTGCTGATTTCGTAGGAAGGCTTTCCATGCTGCAGGAGATGCTGCTTCGAATTGGCCTAGTTTGGCGAGTAGTTTTACAAAAGCGGCAAGTGAGTAAAAACCTGCTGTGCTTTTGTTTGCAGTCACCCCTCTAGACGTGGTGAAGATCAGGCTGCAGGCTCAGCAGACGCCTCTCTCCCAAGGTAAGATGGTGCGTGGCTGTGGCCTGGCTCTGTGTCTATGGCTACAGGATCCTCAGGGGATAGCCTAGTGGGATATCTGGGGCCTACGTTGCCTCCTCACCAGCTCCCTTTGTTTTTCAGTGGTCCCCTAGTTTCAGTATCCAGCGTCCTCCAGTGACAGTGACACTCTAGCCGTTGTTATAGATAGATTATAGGTTTTTGACGATGGCGGCCATGTTTGGATACCATGTGTTTGGTTCCATGCTTTTGTTAACACCCTCTTTGCTTGTCTTCTGTGTCTTGCTTTGCTCTCTCTCTCTCTCTCTCTCATTCTCTCTCTCCATCTTTTCTCTCTCCCTCTCTCTCTCTATTCTTTCTCTCAAGCTATAGCCTGTGAAAGAGCTCCTTTGGGTTGTGTCGCCCGTCCCTCAAAGTGTGAGTATCTCACAGGGCTCTACACTTGGACACGGCGTCTATCCTTTCACTGGCATAATGGATTCCCTGCGTCACAAGGGGTTCCCCCGTTAATGATGATCATGACTCCTTCCCGCCGCCGAGCTGGCCTCGTTGTCTAACTCGCCCGCACGGCTTACTAACGCACCTTCTTACACGCCACGAGGAATATCACTAAACAAATCTTGTGATTGCTTTGTTCAGTATTCTCTGGAATGTACATGGGTGCAGATAGGCTGGCTGCACTGCTGCTTTCCTTTTATAAGAAAGTATACGAGGCTATCTGGGCTGCTGGGTGTGGGCTCACCGCCGCTGATGCCGGAGCAACGCGGCATAACCAAAACAACTGCATGGCAATGTCACGGTGAAGGTGCGCTCTGCTCCGGTCACAGGCGACGTGGCGAACCGCGTCCTGTCGGCCATTCTACTCTGTTCTACTCGGTTCTGCTCGGTTCTAGCTAAAGGCACATTTAGAAAGACCGGGTACCGTGTGCATTTTGATACGAGTGAAGGGAACCGCTGTTCGCTCGTCAGTTGTCTTGAGCAAACTGGTTGGCTTACTGATTGTGGAACCGGTTAGTGAGTCAAAGAGTAGTGTTTTATGTGTCGTTGTGCTTCAGGTTTTCCAAACATGTAAATCAGTGAGTAAACAAGACGAGCGAGTGGGAGACAGCCTTGCCCCTGCCGACTGCGGGGGGGCTGTTGACTTGGCGATAACAGAACTAACAGCCATTTATCGAAACATTATACCTTACCATTATACCTACCTAAAGTAAACCTCCCTGACTACCTGACTAACTAGTCGCCATCCTCGGGGCGCACCGCCCCAACATCTGTGTGTTTCTAACGCTGTCTGCCGTCACTCCAAAGAGAGGGGTTCTGGTTCTGGGATTGGGTTTGCTTGCTTGTTTTTTTTAACACGGTTCTCGTTGTGCATTTAGTTTGAGTGACCCTGGTGTCCCATGTGTGTCTTGCAGGGAAGTGTTTCCTGTATTGTAATGGACTGATGGATCACATCTACGTGTGCCGGAATGGGAGCAGCTGCACCAGCCTCTACAGGACTCAGACACACTTCAGCGGGACTCTGGTGAGTGGGAACTTTGGAGCAAAATGGCCGCTGCTTCACGGCCAAGTAAACACATGTTCAGTTGAACAAGAGCGCCAGTTTAACAAGAGCCCCGACATGGACAATGTGTGGTTGTCTCAGTGACTTGGCCTGGCTGCACTCGCATATCAGAGTAAAATGGAGGCCTAACCCAATTCAGATTTTGTAGATTTTTGTGCTTTATTGGCCTGGGTTGGTGTGTTTCTGTGTACAGGGCCGACGGTTACTTTTATTTGATTCATCGAGTCCCTAAATGTCTACCATTCTATTCATTCATTCATATATTTCTATGTGCCGTCTGAACAGGATGCCTTCGTGAAAATCACCCGCCATGAAGGAGTGCGGTCCTTGTGGAGCGGCCTGCCTCCGACTCTGTGAGTTGTCCGTCCACAGTCGATACCCCGTCCTGACTGAACTATTGCTGGTGCGCAGGACAGTAAGGACCTCTTGCTCCGTGCATCCAGGGTGATGGCCGTTCCTGCTACGGTGATCTACTTCACCTGCTACGACCAGCTCAGGGACGCCCTGAGATACAGCCTGGGTCTCCATGGGAGCCACGTCCCCCTCATCGCCGGTGGCCTTGCTCGATGTAGGTCAACAGACCACGCACACCCTCCCGCCTGTGATTTGACAGGCGGGATGGAGTCCTCAGGCCCTGATTGGTCGGAAGTGAGCCACAGGGGGGAGCGGTGTTGAATCGGAGTGTTCTCATTCAGAGTCGGTCACAGTCAATTCCAAACAGATATTCTCCCAGCGCATTTCACTCACTTACAGCTGACCGATTGGTGGTGGCGCTCCTACTAAATGATCAATATCCAATACGGTTGTCTGTATTTATTCATCCCCATGACCATTTACATTCTCATTTACATTTGGGGCATTTAGCAGACGCTTTTTTCCAAAGCGACTTACAAAGACTACATTTGTCATAAGAAGGTAAAACATTTCATTGCAGCTAATACAGTAAGAAAGTCACCAGAACAAGTTTCAAGCATTTCAATTGCTAGATTAACCATTGCTAGTGTACAACATCTCTGACTAAGTGCCAAGTTACCAAGAGCGATCAAAGTGCTAACTTACAAAGAGCAATGTTCCCAGTGCACCACGCTCAACGCAGGGGGGTGCCACGCCGGCCCTCCTCGAAGCGTAGCGGAAGTGCGCCCTCATGCTCTGCTCTGTCCTCCGCCAGTGGGGGCCGTCACAGTGATCAGCCCTCTGGAGCTGGTGCGGACCAAGATGCAGTCCAGGAAGCTGACCTACGGCGAGCTCACCGTGTGCATCCGCTCGGCCGTGGCCCAGAGCGGCTGGCTGTCCCTCTGGAAGGGCTGGGGGCCCACGGTGCTGCGTGACGTTCCCTTCTCAGGTGGGGGGGCGCACACCGGCGACTGGGCCGCGCTGTCCTATACCTCCCCCCCCCCCCCCCCCCCCCCCCCCCCCCCCTGTACGTCTCTGTGGTGTAACTCTGTGTCTGTGTGTTGTGTTGTGTTGTGTACGTGCAGCACTGTACTGGTTCAACTATGAGTTGGTGAAGGCCCGGCTCCACCAGCAGAACCTCATGGGTCAGACCAACTTCTCCATCAGCTTCACCTCCGGAGCCGTCTCTGGAGCGGTGAGCGTTTTTTTTTCCCCTTTGCACGGCGGCCTGGTGGCGCACTCTGCGACTCCGATTGTGGAACCTCCAAAGGAGATTAGTAGGCAGCCAGAGGCACTGAAGGTGGCAACCGTTCAGACACGGATCGAGTCTTCTCGAATCGTGCATTAGATTCTGATGGTGGTACTGATAGTGTTATGCAGTGTTGACCTTGTGTATCATCTTCATGCTGGGTTTGGCTTTTATTCGTGTGTTACCTCGTAGTAATACATGCTCATCATGCACGTCAGGTGGCTGCCGTCCTCACGCTGCCCTTTGACGTGGTGAAGACGCGCCGGCAGATCCAGCTGGGGGAGATGGAGACACTGGGAGGTCCGTTGTGTGCGCAAAAAAAATCTGAATGGGCGTTAGCTTTAGCTCGTAGCAGCATGGGGGGATGGGCGGATGTTGTGAGCGAAACACGACGTCCAGCGGGGTGATTAGCGCTGTGCTCTCCTCGCCCCCTCTAGTCCCCCTGAAGAGAACCAGCTCCACCTGGCACGTACTGAAGGACATCTGGGCCGAGTCAGGCCATCGGGGCCTCTTTGCAGGTAGGTCCCCCATAATTTGTACCCCCATAAGGTGAACCCCCATGAAGTGTAGCCCTTTTATATTCTAGCCTCCCGCGCTAATAAAAGATATTATATCAGAACAGTCCATCAGCATTCATTATATTTGAAGTTTTTTTTTTTTTTCCTGTATTTGTCACACTGGTCTGTATTGCGTTCCTAGGGTTCCTTCCCAGGGTGATCAAGGTGGCTCCAGCCTGTGCTATAATGATTAGCAGCTATGAGTTTGGCAAGGCCTTCTTCCAGGAGATGAACCTCAACCAAGAGAGGCTGCGCCCCTAAAGTACTCCCCACTGTGGCCAAACCGGGATGGTTGCTCTTGATGGTCCCGATGATGGGGGCCGTATCACTGGGACCATCGCTGCCCCTCTGCAGAAGCTGTCCATGGCGCATGTCCTAATGTGTTTTTTTGACCTGGTTGAGGACCAGGATTGGCTGGAATTACTTTGATATTAACAGGAAGCATGTGCAAAGCCTTTGTAAAGCCTGATCTGCGGATCTGCACTTCTCCCCTTCTCCCCTTTTATACTGGCTGACGTAAGCTACACTCTGTTAGCTAGATGACGGACCTGATATGAAATGTGAAATACCTTTCCATGCGATGTTTGATGAGCCAAAGAATGTGTTGGCAACATCAGCAATGTTTATTTAAAGAAAAATGTTTCCTCAAAGCAGGTTCACTACACAGACACACACGCTATACATGATGAACACAATTGTGAAAAATATCATTCAGTAACCGACTGCGACCACAGATGAGTCGTGTTGATTGTCAAACGGTGAACACTGACTTTGCATAACACGCGTAGCATGAATTGATAACGCGAGATGCCTATTGAAACGCTGTTTAAATGACATTCAACTGCATTCATTCACACAAGAGACTGCAACGGGCATCTGTTTTGTCATTAAGTATAACGCATCAATATTGTCAGAATAAGGAAGAGCTTTCTACAATATACAGTATGATTTTTTGTTTTGTTTTTCACATGACTGAATCAATCTTGATTGGTTCGTTAAATTATTTCACTTTGCATCTTTTTGAACCGAACAATGAAATTGTTTCGTCAGTGGATTTGATCGTTAACTCTTCCAACATAGTTGTTAAAATAAAAGAGAAAATAAACTATATAATGCGTTTTAAAGGAAAGCCTCTCTCAGTGGGCTCTCTCACCTCAGGTTCAGAAGAATCACATCATGTCCTGGGTATAGCTGGGTAGCACATTGTTGCCCTTGATACATTTCGGTCAAGGTAACATAAATCATTACGTTGTCAGTTATTTCACAATTATTCCAATCTACATTCTCAGAAGTTAACTAAGGCACACTTTTAAGAAACCTGAGAACTAGACCTGTTTTATTAGCTTCTGTTGAGTATTCATGTACATTGAAGAACTGTCCAGAGATGCACAATTAAATGTTCTCAAGATCACAAAATAAATGTGTTGCCTTAAAATGTTTGTGTATTTTTTGCCCAATACATGTCCAGTGCTTATTTAATGGTTTAAAATGTTAGCCCTGTTCTCTGCTGATATGGCACTATTTCCTTCAAGGACAACCATTCACATATTTTATAACCAATAAAGCAGCACCTCACATTTATGAGAATAAGATTAGATTCATTGTAATTTACAGTATTTATCCTGTTTATCTGTATTCTCCTTGATACATTGAAGTTAAGGTAACCAGGAGAAATCATTACATTGTGCATGCTCAGAAACCTAAAGTCTTCATGTACATTGAAGTAAAGTCCAAATGCATCAGGAGGTATCACTTGATCACCAAATAAGCTCGTATTTCATGTCGTTTTTCTGTGATTGTTTTTGGTTTTGACTCTCTCCCTGATCCCCTCCACAGAATAATCAGTGAGCGAGCCAACGACATCTAGCGGAGTCAGTAGGAATGTATTGGGCGGTGTTTCACCCGGCATTACACCGCGTGTAATCTCGCGATGTCTTTTCTGAATAAATACGCAGCTCCCTCCTCCTACGGTCTCTTTCAATCGGCTCAGAGACAAAATGGTGAGTGTGCGAGCTCACAACTAGCGATGGAATCCGTGCGTTATCTAAAGCATCCTTATGATTTAATTCCCTTTATTCCTTTGATGGTGTTCATTTAGTGTGTTCCGTCCTATAATGCGGATTATTTAGCAACTATTGTTATATACAAGTTTAGAATTGCTCTGCTTCGTTCATGGTCGTACCACGGCATAGCTCGGCTAAAATGGCTGCTATGCCGTAGTGTTCTGGCCTCATTTTTGTTAGTAGCTTTGCCTGTAATGAGTCCCAATAAATGGCATAAGTTGTCATTAAATTAACTACATACGCGTGTGGGGTATTTGTTGAGATGACATCAAACACAATGGTCATCCAGAGCCAAATGACTGGCACCTGCGGCTAGCACGTGTAGCTACGAGGTCTTGATGGCATGCGCATGCGTCATCATCCGTTAGCATGTGTTTTATCAGAATGAATTAAACCTATTATTTTGCGAAATGCCACACTGCTGACCCAAACACTTCCACCCCTGCAGTCTCACCGTAAGTTCTCGGCTCCGCGTCACGGATCTCTGGGCTTCTTGCCCCGCAAGAGGAGTCGTCGTCACCGCGGTAAGGTCAAGAGCTTCCCCAAGGATGACCCGACCAAGCCCGTCCACCTCACGGCCTTCCTGGGCTACAAGGCTGGCATGACCCACATCGTTCGTGAAGTCGACAGACCCGGCTCAAGTGAGTTGCATCCGACGCATACATCAGTCTGTGTAATCGCTGTAGGACTAGCGTTGTGTTGTGAGCCACGGCCTGCCTGTGATGAACCCCTCGACGGGCGGACATAATGGGTCCATGATCCTTGCTGAATGTCGAGTACTGAGCGCAGTTAATTACAATTGGTACTAGGTTCTTGCCCGTTTTCTGGGCTACCAATGCCAAATGACATCCTAGTCTTATAACACGTTAATGTGCGTCTACAGAGGTCAACAAAAAGGAGGTGGTTGAGGCCGTCACCATTGTGGAGACACCTCCCATGATAGTGGTCGGTGTTGTGGGCTACATCGAGACCCCTCGCGGCCTGCGCGCCATCAAGACCATCTTCGCCGAGCACATCAGTGACGAGTGCAAGCGTCGCTTCTACAAGAACTGGTGAGTCCAGAACGCGGTGCTGGAATACAGCGGTGGAGCATGTGTCTGCTGCCCAGTTAGCTGAAACATGGTCCATGTTTTCACTGAGCCAGTCTGACGTGATGGTGGCCCACCGCGGCAGCTCCTCTTGGGTTCCTCGGGGCCCAATGAGCTCCAGGCTCCTCTGGCCGGTGGAAAGGGCTTCTTAGAAACCGCGCCATGAGCCGAAACCCCCTCAAGCTGCCGTCGCCCCTCTCGTTCCCACGTGGCGTGAGGGCGCGCAGCCGGCCCGTGCCCTTCCTCTGGCCCACCGGGCCATGAAGGGCCGGCGCCAACCCGTTTGTGCTTGTCTGTGCTCCTCCGCTTCCCCTCCACCCGTCCGGCGCGCTCGCAGGTACAAGTCCAAGAAGAAGGCCTTCACCAAGTACTGCAAGAGGTGGCAGGATGAGGACGGCAAGAAGCAGCTGGAGAAGGACTTTGCGTCCATGAAGAAGTACTGCCACGTGATCCGCATCCTGGCCCACACCCAGGTGGGTCTACCCGTCTCCCCCCCGGGTTCCCGGAGAGGCTAGCCGGGCGCCGTAGCTTTAGCTTGGCAACATTAGCCATGATTGCCCGGCTGCCTCTGAGATGGGTTTCGGTTGTGCTAGTGTTCTTCGTGTTAGTGATGAGACCACGGAATCCTGCGCCAGGCATGGTGCCCGATAAAGCATGAGGAGTACCTTTCCATGCTGCCTTCCTTCTGAAACGACACGACGCGCTCCTAATGCGGTGACGTCAGCCCGGTTTGTCAAGGCTGCAGAGATCGCCAATGCTAACCGTGCCGTGTCTCCCTCCGTGCAGATGCGCCTGATCCCCCTGAGGCAGAAGAAGGCCCACCTCATGGAGGTCCAGCTGAACGGAGGCTCCATCTCCGACAAGATCGACTGGGCCCGTGAGAAGCTGGAGCAGGCCATTCCCATCAACACCGTGTTCACCCAGGACGAGATGATCGACGTCATCGGAGTCACCAAGGGTCACGGATACAAGGGTGTGTGTTTTTTTTTTTTTTTAACCGTCCCAAAATTCTGGTACCTTGTTCAATGAAGGCACCCGTGGTGACTCCCGAGATGCAATGTTAAACGTGACCGTCGTCTCCGTGCAGGTGTCACCAGCCGTTGGCACACCAAGAAACTCCCCCGCAAGACCCATCGTGGTCTGAGGAAGGTGGCCTGCATCGGGGCCTGGCATCCCGCCCGCGTGGCCTTCTCAGTGGCCCGCGCCGGTCAGAAGGGTTACCATCACCGCACGGAGATCAACAAGAAGGTAGGCCTGGTTTGGTCATGTGAGGGCAGGCCCCAAAGGATCCCCAACCGCAATGTCCTTGTGACTGGTTCCCAGCAAGTGTAACTAACTCGCTATTGTAGAGTTGCATTACATTACATTGAGGGCATTTAGCAGACGCTTTTATCCAAAGCGACTTGCTTGGGTACATTTGTCATTAGAAGGTGAAACATTTCATTGCTGCTAATACAGTAAGTCACCAGAACAAGCTTCAATGCAAAGGGTTAATGCTAGAAAACCACATATCCTTGTACGTCTGTTACTGTGTCAAACTAGTGCTGGGTGACTGCTCGGTGTATAACCTGCAACCCAGACTGCAAGACCTAGTCTCAGTGTTAGAGTTGCGCGCACTGTTCGTAACCTGGTTCACGGTGTGGTGTGAACTACGTGTTCCATTCCAGTGCTACAGTGATCCTTCCGGCGAGGCAGGGGAGCGGTGCCTCTTGTGCTTGCTCCCTGTTCACTCCCTGGGAACATTGTCCCTAGCTAGCCTGGGACTCCACGCCCCGCTCCAGTCACCTGGATGTAGGTTTCGATGTTGAGGTTGGAACCAAATCTAATGCGTCCCCATCCCCTGCACAGATCTACAAGGTTGGCCAGGGCTACCACACGAAGGACGGCAAGCTGGTGAAGAACAACGCTGCCACAGAGTACGATCTGTCCAACAAGAGCATCACCCCCCTGGTGAGTGCTGTGCCTGTGGTGACCTTGGCTGACGAGTCCTTCACACCCGCAAACTAGTGACTCAAAATTGTGGCTGCCACCAACTCGGTTGATTATTTGCTGGGGGAAAAAATGCATTTAATTCATGCATCTAAAATCGCTCTGGTAACTAGTGATGCCATTTGTTGGTTGCAGCCCCATGTCCACTAATGTCCCTAAACCTGCAGTCCATGCCCTGTCAAATGAGATCCGTCAACACCTGACCTCTGCTTGGTTCCCTGCAGGGTGGCTTCGTGCATTACGGAGAGGTGACCAACGACTTCCTCATGCTGAAGGGCTGCACCATCGGCGTGAAGAAGAGGGTGCTCACCCTGCGCAAGGTGGGGACCGGCTCTGCGCCGCTGACGCTGGTTTTAACCAGAATTACGTAGAATGATCTGTACAAGTCGGTCGGCTCACGCTTCCTGTCCTGTTCCCCCCCCCCCCCCCCCCCCCCCCCCCCCCCCCCCCCCCCCCCCCCCCCCCCCCCCCCGAC
>OMKI01056848.1:0-11565 GCA_900302315.1 Phycis blennoides | reverse complement strand
GTGTCTGAGCACTGTGATTACCATCACGATCAAGTAGCATGTAGCATTTAGCATCCATGCTGCTCATCATCAGCAGTAGAACATGTTTAACGATATCAACAGTAAGCCCATAATCCTTGTCTCACACACACCCACACACACACACACACACCAGAGGGGGGGGGGGGGGGGAAGAGGAGAAAAAAAGAGAGAGGGAGAGAGAGAGAGAGAGAGAGAGAGAGAGAGAGAGAGAGAGATGCTTTAAATTCTCTTTTGTCTCTGTCTGGTTCCAGGTACAGGGCTCTAATCCAAGAGGGGATGGTGGGATAAGAAGTGATGCTCCACCCTCCTCCCCCTCAGCCCTTCTCCCTCTCCCCAAGCAGCAGAATCTCCCCCAGAGACCCTCCTCCCTGCTCCTTCCCTCCAACCCTAGTAGAGCTGGCCCCCGCAACACCACCCTGCGAGAGGTGAGAGACAGAGAGAGTGAGAGGGAGAGAGAGGGAGAGGGAGAGAGAGACTTACCTCCAACAGGTGAGAGAGAGGGAGAGAGAAACGAACTTCCTAAAGGTGAGCGGGAAAGAGAGAAAGCGAGAGAAAGTAACCTCAAATACTTGAGAGAAAGACAGAGTGACAGAGAGGAAAAGAGAGACTAACCTTCAACAGGTTAGAGAGTGAGAGAAGGAGAGAGAGACTAACCTCCAACAAGGGAAAGAGAGATAGAGAGACTTAATGCCAACAGGTAAGAGAGTGAGAGAAGGAGAGAGAGACTAGAGAGTGACAAACATCCAGTAGGTGAGGGAGAATGAAAGGGAGAGAGACTAATCTCCAGGTGAAAGAGGGAGTGGGGGGATATGTAACCAACTTTGAAGAGATTCTACAATGTGAAATAGTTCTAAGCTTGGTTACCTTGTTCTTATCCCAGGTAGAAACAGGTGTTGCCAAGATGAACAAAGTAACTGTTGCCGTGACAACAGCGCCCCACCAGGTAACCACGGTGACCAGAAGCATCCTGGGGGGAGGAGGGGCTGGAGCACAGGCTGTTAGGCTGGTTGCTAACGGTTACGGAGGTGGGGTGCCCACACTGGTTACTGGAGGAGGGAGGATCAACCCAGCCGGACCACAAGAGGAGGATGAGAGAGGGATGGAAGGAGGAGGAGACAGCTGTCAGAGTATTCTGACATCCAGCCCTGACGAACACGCCCCCCTGCTTCATCCCCACCACCATCATCATCCTCGCTCCGGGACTAACACCAACAACAACAACAACATCCAGCAGTCTGCCCTGGGTTCAGAGGTCATACTGGAGTGCTTAGAGAAACATCTAGCCTCTCCCACTATGTCTATAGCTCCTCCCGCTAACCATATAGCTCCTCACATTAAGCATATGGCTCCCCCCCATAGCTCTCTAGCCCCTCCCCCTATAGTCTGCCTCCTGAGCTATGCTCCTGGAGGTCCACTAGCTGATGTAGATTCTGATCTTACTCTAGAGTCTAGTTCTGGTTCTGGTTTTGGTTCTTGCCCTTCAGATTGTCGAGCAGCACAGAGGCCCTCCACCCTGGACCTCTCCTCCTCCTCATCCTCCTCATCAGGTCAGACTTTATCACTTCTTTAATGCTGCCGTGTGTAATACTGGTTCTGTCTAGAGGCGCCCACACAGCGCCCCGAAAATCGGTCTTCGGTGAGTGTTGAGAGGTTGTGACATGAGTCTCTTTGTTGTGTTCGGTGAGGTCGGCTGCCGTTAATGTCGTCTGCATTGTTTTCAGCCGATTCAACATGTGTCATCGGCCACTACAGTCGCTGAGTCTTTACCAATCTGATTGGTGGAGGGCTAGCACTTGACTAGCGAATCAGTGAAGCCTGGAAGTGAGATAGACGGTGAAAGCGCAGACGATGTTGAATTAATTAGATTTTTTCCGTTCAGCGAGTAGTTACAACTACAATCCTTCTTGACTACTCCCTCTCTGCTGACAACAATGACTGATAACAGCGTGCTCTGTGTTTTGGTCTAGAGAGAGCTCCTGGTATTTCCGGTTTTCGTTCTTTTTTTGGACCACAATACAGATTTGCGCCGCCTCCTGTTTTGGAGACATTACATCTCGTGCAAGCGCAGAACGTACGGCGTTGCCTGTAGTCGTCGTGGTGTGTATTTCACACTTTTTTGACCGAATCAGATTATAGCCCGACTCCGATCGCCCAACTCCGATCAGGCAGTCGTCTTGGTGTTTGGGCGCCTTGCAGAGAGCAGTGTGTAATACTGGTTCTATCCAGCAGAGGGCAGTGTTTCAACTAGTGATCAATGTTATCGTCACTCACTTTCTCCTACTCTTCCTCATCTCCTCTTATGGCGCTTCTCCTTCTTTTCTCCTTGTCTAGGATATAAGATAAAGCATCGCGTTAAGACTCCTTATGTGCTGAAGAAGCCCCGCCCAGCCACCTGGGTCATCTCCATGGAAGCCAGTGGGAACCATGGAAACCAGTCTGGACTCAACAATTACAACTCATCCAATCACAACAGTTTCCACAAGATCAACCAATCAAAATCCAGCATGGCTGTCTTCATGGTAGGAGGCATCACCTCTGACCCCAGTTGAATAACCTTCAAAACTCTTTTCATTATTTTGGCTCCTGGGTTTCAGAGCCACAAACCTGGGCTGTATTCTTATTGGGCCACTTGTGCCCTATATAGTGCAGTACGTAGTGCACTATATCAGGCACTATAGTGCACTGAGCCTGAAAACTTTTTTTTTCTTCACTAAAGACATTCAATTATCGTTCCATCTCCCTGTGCCTCCCAGTTTGGAAAACACTGACTTAGGCTGTCACCATTTTGTAGTGTCCTATCAAATTACAAATGTCTCTGTTTTTCATTTCAGAAATCTGGTCACCTTAATCTAACACTTCTAACTACACTTCACACCGACAGGCTCATAATTATTATTCAAATTCTTTGTACACTTATTACCTAAATAGTGTATTTTGTAGTGTTCACTATATAGGGAATAGGTCATGAGGGAACAAGTGAGCCAATTCGGACATAGCCCTAGCCTAGCCTAGTGTCCTCTCCCTGGTTCAGACCTACACAGCACCTAGTATAGCATCCTCTCTAAGTTAGTTAATTAGCAAGCGAGCTAGCTAGCTAGTTATATCTAGATGCCTTTAGGCCTATATGTCTTGTCTTATGTATTTCTTATCCGAAGAACTTTGCATTTTCACTTGAATTTTGCTATGCAGTCAGTCTCAGTACTTCCAAATGTACTCTATTTATTATATTTATATTTTATTAACGTATTATTCTAACTTGTATCAGTGGTCTGTGCATCATTGAAAAAGATCTAAAATTTAAGGAAAGACAGAGAAGAGGAGGATGGAGAAGAGGTCTCACAAGGTCTTTTAAAATTTTCAATTTTACAAAACACAGCCTGACTTGTTGACTCTTATCTGCGTTTGGGATTAAATCCATTAAATCCATCTTCTAGAAACCTCTCTGTGTTGTTATGCGTTATGAGTGTTCTAGAACAGTTTTAAGTTTTAGGAGCTGCTTCTAGAATGTCTGTCCATCTTCAGAATGACCCTGTCCTGTCTTCAGCTGTAGTACAGTAATTAAATAGGTTTTTTTAATATGACCTGTTACCTATTTTATAAAAATATCTTGACTGTAGTGTGTGTTTGTGAGTGAAGGCTGGAGAGCTTTTTTAAGTGTAAAGTATTGCTCAAAATAACTACACGAAGATGTAGTACTCAGTCCACGGTGTCAACATATTTAACAGTGACTGTGATATTTACTGCTCATCAATATTAGCTGTTAAATCACATTGATTTGAGTCATACTGAGTTCTTCTGTCCGAATTCTATAAACCTGTACTTCGCTACAGTAGCATCCTTAGTTTGACTGCTGTTGCTACAAAAAACACATAATACATATTATAACCATGATATATATCATAATATGATAATACCTGACTATCTACCTGTTTTATACACACAATGCCTGGTAGACTATACCCCTCCTTCCAACTGACTATTATATTTATTAATTTCATATTTATATTTTACATGTATATGACCTAATTTAATTTCATATTTATATTGATTTAAATGGAATCATTCCACACAAGCCACCAACCTATTTGGTCATGATTATTACTGATTAAACATGAATATGATTACTCATTTTAATAACTACTAATAACTACTGAACATAACCATCATAATGACATTTCAATACACATACTACTACTACTACCTGACCATGTCATATCCAAACCGTAAATACTTTTATAATGTACCATTGTGGTGTGCAGCTGCATGTTGGAAAGAGTTTAATAAAGCATTTGTTAAAGTCAACAACTGGTCTCTTTATTTACAACACAGAAAAAGGAATCAAGACTCCAATACCCCGCTGCAAACCTCACTGATTAATTAGAATGAATCAGTAATAAGACTATCCTTGACAACCTACCTATCCTAGACTGTCCTTGCTATACGCCCCCTAGGTGGCTGCCACAATCCACCTAGGTGGCTTTTACTGGGCTCTTCCAGAACAAGGACGCAGGGTGGCAATGTTGGAAAGTGGTTTAGAGTGAGTTAGATTGACAATGATACATGAGCTGACACTACATGTTGCCATACAGGAGTGTGTGTGATGATAGTCATGGCTCACAGTCATTAGAGTCATAAGAGCAGGTAGGGGTTAGGCCATCTTGCTCAAGGATGGCCCCAGTGTCCACAATGTTTGAGCCCACAACCTTTTGGCCGTTGAACAACAACAAAATTGTCCTGCCCTACAAATTTTCCTTAATATTATGTATCACTTGATGTTCTGGCTAACACAGTACTGCTAAAAATCAGAAGAATACTTTTCTGTAAACATTACCATTGAGTTCTGATTCAGATGTGTAGTGTGAAGATGCCACACTCCACCCCGTAAGTTGCACTGCCTCACATGTAACGGGACTTATCTGCGGAGCTTGTGCACCTGCAGGTTATCTTCTTTTTAACCAACTTACATTTACATTTATTACTTTTATCCAAAGCAACTTACGAAAAGTATATTTGTCAGAAGAAGGTGAAACATTTCATTGTGACTTTCATTCATTCAAGAAAGTCAATTGCTAGGTTAACCACTGCTAGTATACTACATCTCTGGCTAAGTGGCAAGTTACAAAGAGCAATTATAAAGTTAAATTATACATTAGAATTATAACGTTTATTATTTGGGGGGGGGGGAGTCGGTAGAGGATGGATGTTCCGGTCAACTCCGGAAGATGGGGAGTGACTCCACAGTCCTGCCATTGGGAGGGAGGGAGCTCGTTCCACCACTGCGGTGCCAAAACGGAGAAGAGTTGTGATTTTGCCGTCCGACCTTTTCCTCCTTTTAGTGATGAAGGTACCAGTTGACCAGCTGAGGTAGTTGTGTGGAGTGCTCGAACAGGGGCGTTGGGTTTCACTAACGCTTGGAGGTAGGTAGCGGCAGTTCCATTAGCAGCTTTTTAAGCCAGTAACATTGTCTTGAATTTGATGCGAGCCACTACACGGAGCCAGTGGAGGTCATGGAAGAGGGGGTCATGTGGGAGAATTTGTGTCAGTTGAACACGAGGCATGCTTCAGCGTCCTGGATCCGCTCCAAAGGTTTTATCACGGTTGCAGGGAGTCCAGCTATGAGCCAGTTGCAGTAGCCGAGGGGGGAGATGACATGTGCTTGGATCAGGAACTGTGTCGCTTCCCTCGTGAGGAATGGCCAGATCCTGCGGATGTTGTAGAGAGCAAATCTAAAGGATCGCGTCACTGCAGTGGTGTTTGCAGTTCAGGACAGTTGGTTGTCGAGTATTATGCCAAGGTTCCTCGCGGTCGGTGAGGCACATACTATAATGCCCTCGACCGAGACCAGTAGGTCCCTGTGAGGGCAGTCTTTCCCCGGTATGAAGAGATGCTCAGTCTTTGCAAGATTGAGCTTAAGATGATGCGCATTTGTCCAAGAGCTTATATCTGCCTAACATTCTGAGATGCAATCAGAGTGTCTGAGGGGGGGAGGAGAGGACCAGTTGAGTGTCGTCCGCATAACAGTGATAGGAAAAACCGTGTGATGTGATTTCAGAGCCTAAAGATCTGGTATATAGGGAGAAGAGAAGTGGTCCTAGTACTGAGCCTTGAGGGACACCAGTGTTTAGCAAGCAGGTTTAGACAGGGAGCCATTCCATGTGACCTGATGAGTGCAATTCATAAGGTAAGATGTGAACCAGGCTAGCGCATTGTCAGTAATGATCAGCAGATCAGCGAGAGTGGTGAGGAGGGTCTGGTGGTTCACAGTGTCGAACGCTGCAGACAGGTTGAGGAGAACAAGCACCGATGAAAGGGAAAAGGCCTTGGCAGCATGAAGGGACTCGGCCACCGTCAGGAGGGCCATCTCTGTAGAGTGTGCAGTCTTGAAGCCTGACTGATGGGGATCAAGGAAGTCTTTTTCTGAGAGGTAGGAGGACAGTTGGTTAGAGACTGCACGTTCCAGGGTTTTAGAAAGGAATGATAGCAGAGATACCGGTCTGTAGTTCTGGATGTCAGCAGTGTCGAGGGTAGGTTTCTTGAGGAGTGGTTTGACTCTGGCAGTTTTGAAGTGTGCTGGGATGAGACCTGAGGTGAGTTATTGAGGGTGGTGTTGAACGTTAGGATGTCGGTAGAGATGGCCTGGGAAAGGGAGGAGGGGATAGGGTCAAGGGGACAGGTGGTCGCATGGTTGGATATGACCAGTCTCTGGACCTCTTTGGAGGAGAGAGGGGTAAAGTGGTTAAGTCTAGCAGAGGTGGGAGTGGGGGGAGGGAGGATAGCTGTAGAGGTGGGGCTAGGGAATGTAGCAGCAGGGGTAAAGGAGATGCTGATGTCCGTCACCTTCTTGGTAAAGTAGTCGGAAAAATCATCAGCAGTAAGTGAGGAAGGGGGGGGGGAGGGTTGAGGAGAGAGGAGAACATGAAAAACTGTTTTCTGGGGTTGGAGGCAGAGGAGTTGATCTTGTTCCGGTAAAATGTAGATTTGGCTGCTGACAATGTGGAGGTGAAGTCTGAGAGGAGGTGAAGGTAGTGTGAGAGATCATCAATCAGTACAGCCTGATTTCTTCCATTTCCTCTCAGCTGCCCGTAGCTCTGTTCTGTGAGCCCACAGAGATTCGGACAGCCAAGGAGGAGGAGGAGAAGATTGCGCTGGTCTGGATGTGATTCCTTCATGCCATTCATCTCGCTTCATGTTGCCATCCTTAGCTCCTGTCAACTTCACCTTCCAGCGCCTACTACCATTAGAATTATTTGGCTCCTCCCTTGGTAACCAAGGCTAGTCTGAGTACACCTTTAATGTTAGCTTCAGTGGCCTTCACTCACACTAGGCCTTTGCCTTGTACCGTGAGGCGAACAGATTCTGCTTCACCATGGTTCCTTCGTAAAAGCCAGTTCCATGGAGGAGCGGTATAAAGTCGCCTATCAGGCCTATCATCAATATTGTGATTGGGTGCTTGAAAGGAGGGGATTGGCCTTTGGAAGGCGGGAGATGGTGAGGGGGTAGAGAGAAGGAGAATTGAGAAGTTCAAGTTCGGGTGGTTACAGGTTCAGTAACCAGTGTTACAGAATAAATAAGAGCTTATATCTGAACAACCTGTGTTGTGTGATGAAAGGAAAGCTGCTGGTTGATTGATGGTGTTCCGCTGTCAAAGACCGTTGAGAATACTGTGGAGGTCTCTGACATGGGTCTCTGAGCTGACGGAGCTAATCTGTGCTGTGACCCTCCAGCCAGCTCACAGGGACCTGCCTCCACCACCTCACCACCTCCACCACCGTACCATTGTCTGCTAGGGGTTTGGCCAACCTGCCCATCTTTGATTGATTCGTCGGTTCCCCAAATTTTCTGGTGCCCAGGGAAACGACCAAGGGTCTGTATAGAAAGGAAGATATGGACCCTTTATACTCAGACCTGCCTCGACCCCCAGGGGAGGAACCCAACAACACAGCCAGGGAATGGGGCTTCGCTCCCCCCAGAAGCAGATGACACCTTGGGTCCAGTGGTTGCAGTGGGTTGGACCAGCGCAACCACTGGGGTGGGTTGGGTGGGTTGGGCTTTTGCCATATCCCCATCACAGTGAAAGGAGTTGCATGCGTGACACGAGTGGATATGGGGTCCACTGCGATGCTAGTCTGGCCTCACATTGACAACCACATTTATCATGTTCACTCACGTTCCATTAACGCATCAACCCCAAGCCCCCTTCAGACCCCTACGAGGGAGGAGAGCAACCATCTGACCTTCGCCAACCACCAAGTCAAATTCCTTGTATGTGCAAACCCACTTGGCATACAAACATTTTAGATTTTCTGTGGTGAGGGAGATCTGGATGCAGAACATCAAGGGGCTGAGCAACCCACAGCAGATGCTATGGTACTGATGGACTTCAAAGACCTGTTTGCCCTCTACGAGAAGGAAGTGGGCCTGACGCACCTGGTTCAGCACAAGATCGATATAGATAGTATTGTTTTAAAACATACTGTATGTAAATGTGTTTTCCTTTATATTACATTGTGAATTAGTCTGTCAACTCTAAATACGCTGAAGAAAATAAGTGTCAATTTAGAATAATAATTAATCTTATTAAAAAGCTTGGTAATATATATATATATATATATATACATTTTTTTTATAACAAATATTTTAAGATCCCGAGGTTGCGTGAACGCCCCACTGCTATGACACACTGTTGGGGGCGGGTCTTAAGCGGTCCCACCCCGGACGCAGCGCTCCTCTCTCTGCGCTCCACCTCAATTCTCCTCCTCTGGATCGCCTCCTCTGCTCACTGCGTTTAACTTGGAAACTGGAATGGAGTAGGAGAGCCGGTGGTGTTTATTATTTCCTCCCGGACGGAGAGTGCGGAAGGAAAACAACATCTAGTACTAAGTAAGCGGGCGGAGTCGGGGAACCGGTGGGTTCTGCTGCATGAAGAAGAGGAGAAAGGAGGAGAAGGTTAGGAGAAATCCCGACAGTAATGTTGCAGATCTTCTACATTTGTTAAAGGCAAGTAACCAACCCGTGGTCCCGGGTTGCCCGTGAGTCCAACAGCTGTGTGTGTGTGTGTGTGTGTGTGTGTGTGTGTGTGTGTGTGTGTGTGTGTGTGTGTGTGTGTGTGTGTGTGTGTGTGTGTGTGTGTGTGTGTGTGTGTGTGTGTGTGTGTGTGTGTGTGTGTGTGTGTGTGTGTGTGTGTGTGTGAGGCTCTAAATGTAGATCATTGTGTTTCTGTGCCAACTGCAGCCTTCCTCCCCGACGCAGAGCGCCCTCTGCCGGCCCAGGCGCTGCTCTGCGTTCGGGGTGATGGCGACGTCGAATTTTAACATGTTTTCTCATAACGGCTGCAATCTAACCTCAACATCTGTGGATTACTTATAACAATGTTTGGAATCCGACAGTCGGGCAGTCTGATTTAGACCGGTGTGATGTATGTCGAGAGGAATACATATTTACTCGTCTCGAACAGTGAACTCAAAACCATTCTATGTAATTATTAAAATAATTCCGATAATACAACAGTTGCCTAATATATAACCATATGTTATCTAGAAATATCGAATATCTACAATATCTGCATCTCTGCACGTGCAGCATCACAAGGTGTGTGTCTGAATCTTTTAATTCTTATAATTAGTGGGTATCGTCCTGATCTTGTGTCTGTCTGTCTCTCTCTCTCTTTGTCGCTCTCTTTCTCTATCTATTTCGTTCAATTGAAATGGGCCTTATTGGCATCGGAAACATGTGTGTATTACCAAAGGAAGTGTGAACTAAAGTAAAAAATGCACCTACAATTTAAAGATATACTACAATCATGAAAGTCTGAACAGAGCTGTGACATTTCATTTTTGTCGTCAAACAGAGTATGCAAATATATCTTAAATGGTGCTTATGTTGTAAGAAATGAATGCAATGCAAATCATTTATATACATGCAGATGTAAATATAACCTAAAAAAAACAAAGTGTCACAACAGCACAAACATGCTGCAGCTGTGTTTTTACATTGCTGTGTTTCTAATGTGTAGGAGGTATGTGTTTGATGTCTTGATACAGTCCTTCTCATGTGTGCAGTGTGCACACACTGTCTTCTCTAGAGAGAAGACAGACCTTTACCTCAGTAAGGTCTAAGAGAGATTGATTAAGGTTTATTTACATAGCTTAATACATAGCCAGTGTAGCTACGCCCGTGGTCTCTACATCATCATAGCTATGCACTGGGTCTATGTCTCTGTAGCTACGCCCTTGATCTTTAAGTCACCGTAGCTACGCTGGGGATTTCTACTTCAATGTAGCTCAGCCCAGGTTCTCTATGTTACCATAATTATGCTCCACGTCAAAAGGTCCTGGGCCATTTTTTCCCCCCAGCTCATCTCTCGTTATGGATGCTGAAACCCACTACTATCTATCTTCCTCAATAGGGAATGTTGCAAAAAGAAGGTTTAAATTATATCTATCTCTCTGTCTCTCTCTCAGATGTCTTGCGTCACCATGGATGCCAACAACATCCTACCTATCCTCAAGAAGAAACTGGCCTTCCTTTCAGGTCTGTCCTCCTCACTCTCCCCCCCCCCACTCTTTCATGCTCTCTCCCCTTCATTCCCTCTCCCCCCCTTGCTGTCTGAGAGGGAGTTAGAGTTAGGTAGAGCTAGACGGGGTCACAGCCTCTTTGCAACCAAATCAAAGCCTTGTATTGGGCTTTGATCTCCAAAGTGTGAACTAGTCAAACCTTTCCCACATGCCCCAGTTAGACAGGGTTCACTAGAAATTATTGAGTAGTATTGAAATTCACTTTGTGTGTGTGTGTGTGTGTGTGTGTGTGTGTGTGTGTGTGTGTGTGTGTGTGTGTGTGTGTGTGTGTGTGTGTGTGTGTGTGTGCAGGAGGAAAGGACAGAAGAAGTGGTCTCATACTGACCATCCCTCTGTGTTCAGACCAGACCAACCTGGAGGAGCTGAGCACTACTCTACATTACCTGCTGAGTATACCTAGGTAGTATTATATACAATATATATACTATACAGCTCTACTCTGCACTACCTGCTCAGTATACCCAGGTAGTATTATATACAATATATATATATATATATATATATATATATATATATATATATATATATATAGCATATATACTATACAGCTCTACTCTGCACTACCTGCTCAGTATACCCAGGTAGAAATATATTGTGTAATACATACGGTACTCCAGTGCGTCTGAAGTCGAACAAAAAAATGTGCCGACTTCTGTCCCAGAACTAGAACAGATTTCGGACCTCGTCCTCTTTGGTGAGGTGGGGACGCCGAGTTGAGCATCAGTCCACCGTGGAGTCTGAACGGAGGAGACTCACGCTCCAACCGTCTGTGTTCTGGGCATCATTCTTTGCTGTTCTGTGCCTCTTTTCTCCATTTGAACATACATGTACCGTATAACTAAGCCCTCCATCAGGCCTCCAAAGGGACATAGTGCTGGTGCTCAGGAAAAGCAGAACATAGTGCGCATGACATTTGAGTTGAAGAAGGAAATCATCTGGAAGCGTGAAAACGGCGTGTTTGATATTGTTT
>OMKI01056838.1:13034-23427 GCA_900302315.1 Phycis blennoides | reverse complement strand
GGGGAGCCACACAGGATGACGGGGGTGGGTGGGGCTGGGTTCCTCCGAAAGTCCACCACTATCTCCACTGTCTTTTGAGCATTGAGCTCAAGGTTGTTTTGGCTGCACCAGGTCACCAGTTGGTCAGTCTCCCACCTGTAGTCGGACTCATCTCCGCCAGAGATGAGTCCAATGAGGGTGGTGTCGTCCGCAAAGTTCAGAAGTTTGACGGATTGGTGACTGGAGGTGTAACCGTTTGTGTACAGGGAGAAAAGCAGGGGAGAAAGAACACAGCCCTGGGGGGTTCCAGTGCTGATGGACTGGGATGCAGAGACATGCTTCCCCAGCTTCACGCGCTGCTTCCTGTCAGACAGGATGTCTGTGATCCACTTGCAGGTGGAGTCGGGCACATGGAGCTGGGAGAGCTTGTCCTGAAGCAGAGCTGGGAGGAGTGTGTTGAAGGCCGAACTGAAGTCCACGAACAGGATCCTGGTGTATGTACCAGGGGAATCCAGATGCTGGAGGGTGTAGTGCAGGGCCATGTTTACTGCGTCGTCTACAGACCTGTTGGCTCTGTAGGCAAACTGCAGGGGGTCCAGGAGAGGGTTGGTTATGGCTTTGAGGTGGGACAGCACAAGGCGCTCAAATGACTTCATGACCACAGAGGTCAGGGCAACCGGTCTGTAGTCATTCAGTCCTGTGGTCCTTGGCAGGGAACCCGTTCCACCACTGCGGTGCCAAAACGGAGAAGAGTTGTGATTTCGCCATCCGACGTTTTCCTCCTTTTAGTGATGGAGGTACCAGTCGACCATCTGAGGTAGTTGAGCGGAGTGCTGGAGCAGGGTCGTGGGGTTTTACTAATGCTTGGAGGTAGGTAGGGTAGGGCAGTTCCATTAACAGCTTTGTGGCCAGTACTATTGTCTTGAATTTGATGCGAGCCACCACAGTGGAGGTCATGGAAGAGGTCATGTTTTGTGTGAAACCAGACTGAAAAGGCTCCTAGAGGTTGTTGGAGTTAAGGTGGGACTTGATCTTCATGGCAAGGACTCGCTCCAGTACTTTTGACAGGAACGGCAGGTTGGAAATTGGCCAGTAGTTATTGGGGGTGTCAGGGTCAAGTCTAGATTGGTTGAGTATGGGGGTGACAGCGGCAAGCTTTAAAATGGTGCGGACGTAAGAAGACCGGTAGGGATTTACAGTGTTAGTGATGAGTTGAACCGGTAAACTGGACCAGCGATGACCTCCTGGGGGTTGGAGGAGGTTTAGAGGGGGGGGACTAGAACTACTAGACTGGTCCTTGTGGGCTTGACCTTGGAGACATGAAAAGTGGGGTGTACTCATGGTGTTAGGGAGCAGTAGCTGGACCACCTTATATCATCATATGGTTAGATACCATAGGATCCACAAACCTGGGCGCCAGCTTGCGGGAGTCCTGAGTGGACAACCAGAGGTGGCAGGAGTGCGATGCCTGTCAGCCTTTTAGCGGCCAGCTGCCAAGAGTAGTGCAGCCTTCGCCCTCTTCCAGGTACGATGGCAACGGCAGTGTTTCCCCTATATGCATTCTGTGGCGGCGTGCCACAGATTGCATACTATTATTATCATTACTGCTATTTGTATAATTTCTACAAGTCACCATTTAAGTGGAGTCACTGAAATCCTCGTCATCATATTCAAAGGCTGCAACAGGCGACTCATCGAAGCCAGACGTGGCTTCGAGACATGACCAGATGTGACCAACAACATTTGTATAGTAGTTAGGCTATAATAAAAACAAGTACCAAATATCCTTTAGATTCTTCATTAAATTGGCAGACAAAATGTTTCTGTAGACTTCTGAGTTCATTTTGCTGCTGCCATCATGTGTTACATCATCAATGAAGATGAATGAGCCCGTTCCAGAAGAAGCCATGCAAGCCCAAGCCAAGACATTACCTCCACCGTGTTTCACAGATGAGCTTGTATGTTTGAGCTCATGAGCAGATCCTTTCTTTCTCCAAACTTTAGCCTTTCCATCACTTTGGTAAAGGTTAATCTTTGTCTCATCAGCCCATAAAACTTTGTCCCAGAATTGTTTTGGCTCATCTCTGTACTTTTTGACAAATTCCAGCCTGGCCTTCCTATTCTTCTTGCTAATCAGTGATTTGCATCTTCTGGTGTGGCCTCTGTTCTTTTGTTCATGAAGTCTTCTGCGAACAGTAGATTCTGATAGCTTCTCTCCTGCCCTCTGGAGGTTGTTGCTGATGTCACTAACATTTGTTTTAGCGTCTTTCTTTACAGCTCTCAGAATGTTTCTGTCGTCAACTGCTGCTGTTTTGCTTGGTCTACCTGTTCAACATCTGTTACTTAATACACTAGTGGGTTCTTTCTTCTTCAGGACATTCCAAATGGTTGTATTGGCTATGGCCAATGTTTGTGCAATGGCTCTGATTGATTTTCCATCTTCTCACAGCTTCACAATTACCCATAGACAGCTCTCTGGTTTTCATGTTGGTTACACCTCTAACTATAAATGCATTATGCACAGGCAAAAACCAAATCTGAAACTCAACGTGGACATTCAGCGCTATGTATTGTTTGAATAATGAATGTAATGGGACACACCTAGGCAACAAAACACACCGGTCAGTCACATGTTCCAATACTTTTGCTGTTAACTGAACTGCGACTGGACGGCAAAATCACAACTGTTCTCCGTTTTGGCACCGCAGTGGTGGAACAAGCTCCCTGCCAATGTAAGGATTGTGGAGTCACTCCCCATCTTCCAGAAGAAACTCAAGACTCACTTGCAAAACTTCCATCCTCTACCTAACCCCCAATTATGTGCATTCTCATTCCAAGTTAACTGACTCCTGCAGGATGGGTTTTCTGACACCAGACAGTTGCCAGCCCCTGGTTGTAGCATTCCATCTACCTGTTAGACTGTGGTGGTAGCCAGAAGACACACTAGCCATGGCACCAATGAGTCTGCACAACTCCCTCCAGAAACTAGTAACAAAATGACAGCCCAGTCAGAAACCACATCCTGCGGAAGACCATGCAGACAAAAAACATGACCATAGCCTCCGTCGTCCCCTTGGACAAGGGGAGTTTAGGCAGAGAAACAAAATAATCTTTGAAACACTGTCAATTATAGCAAGAATAACTTACCTTACCTTACCTTACCTACCTAGAGGGGGGAAATCTGGAAACAAAATCCAGGGAGATGTGGGACCATGGCCGCCATAGCATGGGTAGAGGATGAAGCAACATAAATGTACACTGATTGTTCTGTGTAAAAAATGGACAAGTGGCATTGTGTCCGCTTCCAGAGAGGGCCACCAGCAATGTTGCCTGAAGAGGCAGATGGTCTGATGCACTCCTAGGTTATAACTAAGGTTGGTGGAGTGCAGGACCCGCAAGCAAAGTTTGGCCAGAACAAAGAGGTGGTATGAAGAGCAGCTGTCATGGGCAGGATGGTGGTGGGAACCATTGGGGTGTATTTGACTCAAACTGGTAAGAGAGTGAATCCGGCTTGAAGTTTCTCAAGCCGAACTTTGAAGTTTCTGGATGAACCTTGTGGTCCTTAGGGGAGCGCTGAGAGAGGACCCTCCCTACCCCTACGCCCAAAGCATCAACCTTGATGAGGAACTCTAAGCTTGGGGTAGAGCAGGGTGAGGATGGGTGTGGAAGCAAACCACCTCAAAAAGTGTTTGAGGTGGGCTCTCTCTGCTTATGGGTTCCACAGGAACATAATTGTAGTTTCTAATAAAAAGAACCTCTGTAATTGTTTGGTTGGAGAACCAACAATACGTCTCTCCATTACTGGGAAGCAACTCAATTAACAAAGGTATGTCCAAATAAAACAAACTTGCACATTCAGGTAATCAAAAGCAGGGAGGTCAGGGGGACAGGGAAGATCAAACACTAGGGTGATCAAACACAAAGCTATTAAAGCTGAAAGAGGATGTGTACACACTGGGGGAACAAAGAAAGGGACGGTTATGGCAAGGGAACAAAGAAAACAGGAAGGTTATATACAATCAGTCCGATGAGTAATTTAATTCAGGTTTGGAGGGGAACAGGGAGTAGGAGGATATCAAGAGGGAAAAATAGGAATCATAAGATGTGATACACACCCTTTTTTCAGACAGTAACTGGGCAACTACAACATTCATACATCCAAACATATGTTGTCAAAAATGTCCCTATGGGGATTAATAAAGTATCTATCTATCTATCTATCTATCTATCTATCTATCTATCTATCTATCTATCTATCTATCTATCTATCTATCTATTATTCATTATTAAAGATATCTATTTCTAATGCTCTATTATTAAAGTGTAACACAATTTTCAAAAGTAGAGCAACATTTCCATGTTTATTAGAATTAAAGCTAAGCTATGGAAGCTGTAGCCTGCAACTTTAAGGTTGCGTATGCAACCCCACTAATCAAATCACCAATCAGTGGCTGCAACGTCTAAGTGGAGGCTGCATTGCACCTTTGAGTTGATTGACATGTACGGGACAGGGCTCTGAAACCATGTTGCTAGGTCGTAATGTTGCAAACATCTGTGGCCCATTTCTGTTGGCACCTTTGGCTGCACTGAGTCAAACCATATCTTGCTGATTTGCGTTTCCATAACCAGTTTAAATGCGTTAAACTGTGCCAAATCGCACCCAAGATGGACCGTAGTCAGGTCACAGCATGCCCGGCTCACCTCCAAGCGGGTTGTGGTGACAGTGGCCCTGCTTGTTCTTTGGAGAGATAGAAATTAATGCTGTGTTATTGGTTTGGCAATATTCACTATTCATTTCAGTTTAGTCTTGGTCTAAAGACTGTTATACAATATTTAACATTGCTGATTTTGGTATTCATTGTGTTTTTTTCCTAATATCAAGGAAATCTTGTGGCACTCAGGAAAATGTGTGAACCATTGTCCAATGTGTAAACAAGAGTAATCTGAATCTGGCTCTGAATGGGCTATTGAGATTAGGAAGTAAAAAAAGAGGAATAGGCCTATTGAAGGTCGAACTGAATTCATAACCGTAGGGCGGCAGTAGCTCGGTGGGTAGAGCGGGTGGACAGAGCGGGTCGTCCACTAACCGTAGGGTCGGCTGTTCGATCCCCTTGATCCCCCTCCTCCAACTATCCACAGTTATAATCACAGATATAATTGTGTATGTTCTGTCTCTCTGAAATAACACAAATATATTAAATGTTTCTTAAACGAATCAATAAAGTTTTACCGTAGGCTACAATAAGGGTGTGTGTTGTCTCATCGACTTAAGACAAGCACATCATCAGTTAAAGACACAGCATCAAACTCTGTTGCAATGGAGACGCAAAACCGAGCTGTGTTCTGCTGTCATACCGAATCAAACCAAGTCAAGCCAGGCAAAAGTCAAACCAAGTCATGGAAAAAGGCAACTGGTTGTGTTGCTTATATGCTGCAGTCGTACGAACATGTACAGGCCTTCAGGACTCAGAGACACAATCACGCAGATCTTTGCAGAGCGGCCGGCATTTACTCTTCCACGTCATGTTAATGTGTAAACAAGGGGGCATTTCCAACCACAAATGTACTACCTTGAAATTTCTAGATCAAATATGCAAATGCATATTTCATATCATAGATTTATTTGGTTCTAATGAGGTGTGGTTACAGAAAATGTGATGTGTTGAGGTAGTTGGGCCGAATTCAATATTGTTCAGGTCACCTGGAGTCTCCCTGGTGGTCTCCCTGGTGGTCTCCCTGGGGGTCTCCCTGGTGTCTATCTTAATTGTCTTAAATGTTGAGTTCCATTTGCTGCTTTTATGGAGGACATCACTACCTGGGATAATAAGATCAATCACAAACGATAATTCTCAGCATAAACCAACGTAAAAGTGTCTGGGGGGATTCTCTGGGGGGGTATGAATGTACATTCAGACACATTTTTGGATTGATCTAATACGCTTTGAGATGGGGTGTTCCCTTTCAAATAGTAATTATATGTTATATGGAATGTATATTCACATTTAGGCTGATTGACATTAACAGTGAATAGTTAACAGTTTTACAAAATGTACATTTTATAAAAAAATAACATGACTAGGTAGACAGTTTTTAAGCTAATGTATCCAATGTAAAGGTTTGATTAACATTTACAGATAACAGAGTTTAATTTGAGCAAACCAATTCACAGTTTGACTATCCAACTCCCTCCTGTGTTAGTGCAGCATCGAGCCCTATGCACAAGCTTCATATGACTCAACTGAGTAACCCTCTACTACTCTCTACTACTAAAATAAGTTGAATACAGTAATTGGCATTTTGCTGTGTCGACATTAAAGCTCTAGATAATGTTATCGTGCCTGAACGATGTGCTGATTGCATTGTTTCTCACGTCACTCTGACAGAGCGTGGAGGGTGTGTGGCACATTTCGTGTACAACATCTCTCATGATAATGTTCATCCACCACGGATGTACTAAAAAAGTATCTCAAAGTTGCGCGGGTTGTAACCATGGATAACCAATGGTTACCATGCTTCTCCTCCTTCCTTGAACTAAATACATTTTTTTTTATAATCTCAGTGTTTGAATATGAGCTGAAACTGTGGGTTCACATACACTTTAATTGGAAGTTAATTGAATTAGACACAAGTTCTCTCCAGAACCATTGTCTGTTCTGGGCTACTGTTTGACGGGCTCTGTGGAAGAGAACCGATCCCTATCTAGATATGGACTCAATCTAAGGTAGCAAAAACCCAGCATTTCTTATTTTTAAGGGGTTATACACTAATTAAAACATACTTACATACTTATGAACATGATATTCCAATTCTACCAAGTCTGTTCAGCTAGATGACACACACTGCACCTTGAACATAGTTCATTCCAGATATACAAACAAATTGATTCATGTTTGCATTATCTGGAAGGTGTTTGAGTTGTGGAGTTAATGCTCTGGCACCTGGAAATGTCCATCAGCGTCCTAATGTTAACCGGTACTGAATATGTTCAAGGAGATCACTGAGCTCAACAACAGAAAGTGGTCTCACTGCCTTCGTCTAACCCGGTAAGAATCACAAAAGGCGAAAAAGCCAGGCCTGCGCCTGACAAACAACCTGAATGAGTTCTATTGTAGAAATGACAGACAATGGGACAGTCCTTACACCATCCCCCGTCCTCCCAAACCACATCAACAACCGTGTCTCTGTCGACCCTGTCCCCTGTCGACCCTGTCCCCATCAACAGACTTTTCAAGAGGCAGAACCCCTGCAAAGCAGCTGGGCCAGACTCTGTCTGTCTCCGGTGTTCACAGACATCTTTAGCACCTTACTGGAGACATACCACATACCAGCCTGCTTTAAAGCCTCCACCTTCATCCCCGTCCCCAAAAACCCAAGGACCACAGGACTTAACGATGACAGACCCATTGCCCTGACCTCTGTGGTTATGAAGTCTTTTGAGCACATTGTTCTGATCCACCTCAAAGCCATCACCGACCCATTCATGGACACCCTGCAGTTCGCCTACATAGGCAACAGGTCTGTAGATGACACCGTCAACATGGCCCTTCATTTCATCCTCCAGCACCTGGACTCCTCAGGAACCTATGCCAGGATGCTGTTTGTGGATTTCAGCTCTGCCTTCAACACCATCATCCCAGGTCTATTGCAGGACAAGATCTCCCAGCTTCACGTGCCCGACTCTACCTGCAGGTGGATCACAGACTTACTTTCTGACAGGAAGCCGTATGTGAAGCTGGGAAAACACGTCGCTGACTCTCGAACCATCAGCACATGTTCCCCTCAAGACGGTATTCTTTCCTCTCTGCTTTTCTCCTTTTACCCCAACAGTTGCACCTCCAGTCACTAGAAGAAGAAGAAGAAGAAGAAGAGGAAGGGGCATTTAGCAGACACTTTTGTCCAAAGCGACTTACAATCAGTGCATTTGTCGGGTTCGACATGTGAACAGTTAGAGGTGGGGATCGAACCACCAACGCTCCGGTTAGTGGACGACCCTCTCTACCCACTGAGCTATGCCGCCCCATCTGGTGACCTGGTGTGGTCAGAACAAGCTGAAGCTCAACGCTCTAAAGACAGTGGAGATGGTTGTGGATTTTAGTAAGAACGCAGCCCTGCTCGCCCCCATTACCCTGTATGATTCCCCAGTTGACGCTGTGGAGTCCTACCACTTCCTACCGCATCATCACCCAGGACCTCAAGTAGGCGCTGAATATCAGTTCCCTCATTAAAAAAGCACAGCAGAGGATGTACTTCCTACAGCAGCCAAAGAAGTTCCACCTACCAAAGACAATGTTGGTGCACTTCTACACTGCCATCATTGAGTCCATCCTCATCTCCTCCATCACCCCCTGGCAGGCTGTTGTCACTGCCAAGGACAAGGGCAGACTGCAGCATATAATTCACTCTGCAGAGAAAGTGATTGGCTGCAATCTGCCATCCCTCCAGGACCTGTATTCCTCCAGGACCCTGAGGCAGGCAGTAAAGATTGTAGCCGACCCCTCTCCCCCCGGCACATCCTACAATCCCTCCCATCTCCCCTCTCATATACTTATACTGCAATCTCTTACATCCCCTAGACCAGGGCCATGTTCCGATATCCATAGTTCCCATACTTACTATACTTAGTTTGAGTACGTAGGGTGTTCCGATTACGCGGCGAAAAGAAGTGTACTGAAAGTACCCGGATGGTGGCCTCAAAACGGTTAGTGTGCAACGGTGTACACTCTGTACTCAACGGCAGCCATCTTAGCTACTTAGCAGAAGAGGCGGAGCCAGGCTGAGCCACACTGAGTTTGAAAATGGCTAGATGTCAGTGGGTGTAATGGATTCACGTGTGTTTGGCGGGTGACGCGGCTGCGCAGCTGATAGTAATTTCCGGTACATGCACCACTTACCGGAATAGTATTGTATTGGATTTGGAACAACACTAACATCGGAAAATCTGCGCACTTAGTGAGTGTGGTTAGTGTACTACGTTTAAGTGTACTCATGAAGTATGGATATCGAAACACGGCCCTGGGGTCTCCAACCTTTTTTCTTGGAGAAATACTTTTACTCAATGAAAATGGCCGAGAGCTACTCATGTTTTATGACATTTATTTTTTGTTATTTTTGTATATTTTTATTTATTTATTGACGTATTTGATTGATTCGATGAATTGTCTAATCACGTTAACATAAAAAATATGGAAAACAATGCCATTGGTCTGGGCACACAGAGGTGCGAACGAGAAGCGAATTTTCATACGCCAATGAAAAGCTGCCTCTGCTTGTACGCACGCAAAAGAATTGCTGTCATAGACTCCAGTGTTACCGGCGCCCTTGACCTGGAGGAGGGCTTTAAGCAAATAGCAAGCCTAATTGACGTTCAGACGCATTTAAATGGTTGCTGGCAGTGGCAGGTAGGTTTTTTCAATTGGTTTAATCATTGACAGGGTTGTCCCCCCAGAGGGTGACATTCATTCAGCAGAGGTAGGGATGTGAAAACCAGAGGAGGGGTTGATCCCCACCACCCCCCCAACAAATCGCACCCTGCTTTTACTGGCCTTGTTTCCTGCCAGTGAGCTTGCCGCTCTGTCTTTCAGCCCAAGCTGCCTGTTACTCAATGAGGACAGCTCTTTCGCACTGCTTAGATCCAATCCTGCGTTCCTCCCCAAAATAATGGTAAGGTCAAAGGCAGAGCTGTATCTTTTGTGCCTGGTGCAAGCATACATACAACTCTTAGCGATGTTTAGGTCCACACAGCAGTTGTTTGTGTGTTGTTTGCCATTGGCGGCTAGGATTCCCTAGCCACGCCCTGGTGGTAGTTGATGTGAACATAGTTACTCTGCATCTCCTTTTTCATGATTTCTATGAAAAAGCAGGTTTGAGTCAGTGGTTAAGGATTTACTCTATTCGCTTGTTCTTGAGTCTGCATAGCTTCTTGAGAGAAGCTATACCCTAACCCTAACCCTACAATCATAGAACTAACCATCTAGTTTTCCACCTGCTGTACTCTCCCTCCATTGCTGAAGGAGGACGATCTATGCTGCACTATATTTATCGGTACATTGTTGACTTTTCAGTGCATGCACAGGACAAGCCCATAAGGTGAAGTCTAGATGGCTACGCCTACAAATTATAGAACTAGAGTTATAATAGCATACATATTCTAAGTATCAAGTTAATTCTATATATCGAGAGCTTTGCATAAAGGGTCAAGCTTAAATTTTTTTTTTTGAGTGTGATCGATCATAATAAACAAATGATAAAACAGGTCTTTCTCTGTTACGCCTCATGCCATTATGAGGATATAGTGATAATGAAATGCCCAAGCAATGGTCATCATCCAATTTATCATCCAATTTGGTAGAGTTGCTGTTTGAAAGTTGTAGAACAGATTGAGTTACAGAAATGGCTCCTAGCTGACTGTTCTTAT
>OMKI01056837.1:1407-16407 GCA_900302315.1 Phycis blennoides | reverse complement strand
GAAGGTGCTCGGCAGTGGTTGGTTCACCAATTGGTTCCGATTGGTTAGAAATGAGTCGGGAGTGGTCTGAAAGCTAAATCTACTAAATCTACAGAGGCAGGCGCAGTCAACCAGAACAGATATTCTCACAGCGCACCAGTCAATATTAGTGACAGGTGGCTACGGTATTTCGAACAGATTACACTGAGATAATAGCTCTTACACACAGCACCCTTAAGTGGTTGCATTTGAGACAGGTCATCCTTTAATCAACCGCTCCATGACATAGGCCTCCTAATGAATGGTATGAAGGTGCTTTCTCTAGAGGTGAACTTTTGGCATGATTGTTTTGTATTTTGAAGGTTTAAAAAAAAAAAAAAGAAGTAATTTCCAATCATTCAGTTAAAAGGGTGTTTCGGGGGCAGCCTGCTGAGGGATGCCTACAGTCAGGCTACAGACATTTGGGAGCGAACCCAGAAACCTTCAGCTGGAGGACAAGATCTAAAGGTTCTGGGTTTCAAAACCCTAAAGTCTGCAGTCTGCCTGTGTGCCTCCTTGGTCACCGTGTGTATTTGTTCGTATGTGTGTATGCATCCAATAATAACGTGTCAGTTGGGCCTCTTTTTTTGCTCAGGACACCAGTGCGTAGGTCCTGCTGTTTGCAAGATCTGCGAGGACCAACCCTTTAATAGTTTCTGGATCTGGATTGGGGCAATGGCGGGCCTGGCCGTGTATGCCGTGCTTGTAACTGTCGTGGCCTCGGTCAGAATTGTGAGTCGCAGTCTGGCATCCACGTGTCTCACACACACACACACACACACACACACACACACACGCCCACTCGCATTGCATGCAGAGACACAAGCACGTACGTGTGGGTTTTTGTTTTTGGTTGCATTTTGATTACAATCTTCATTAGTGCACATGCGAACACGCCACAGATGTCAGTGGCAAAACTGTGCTTAACCAACGAAATACAGGAAACAGGACATCAAATGTTACCCACAGCACGACAAAGTATTGTAGAGGAACAAAAAAAGCCAGGCTTATTTGTTGGTTCACTCAGGTTCACTGTTTGTTCCCAATACAACAACTTCAGAGAGCTATATTATCAAATTATATTATCATGATAATATAATTATATAAACATAAAACACTGGCTAATTCATGCCAACAGTACTCTCTCCTACCTTTTGACAGGGCCCATTCTGAAAACAAAGTAAGTTTAGTTACACTCATTTGAATAACATAGATAGCTCATCAGTCTAGTCGCCTATTTGTGTACAGCATCAACTTCTTCCTGGGTACGGCAGGGGGCCCTTAAGAGTTTTTAATCAAATTTGGGTAAAAATATTGATTAGATTCGATTTTGTGGTGAGTATGAGGGTTGGTAAATGCAAGTTGAAAGAGTGGATTATGTTATTCACTGGATTACCAGTTGCTGTCTGTAATGCATCAAGGACCACTCTTCATATCAGCCAACAATGTGGCAAGATCCCCGTCACAATGAAGTTATGAGTAAAGTGATGTTCTGTGTTTCAGGTCCGCCTGAAAAACGTCCCATCGAGCTCAAACATATACATGAACACCAAACACGGGAAGTGAAGGGTTTCAGCCACCGCTGCCACTGCCATCCTTATCGGTTCATACCCAGCCAATCAAAGTCTTCTTCAAAGTCTTCCCTTATATTTATATATTATATAGTTGTACTTTATATTATATTAGCATAGGTCAACACATTCCCTTCTAATCCCATAAATCCTAATTTGGTGTCAGTAATTAGAAAAAAGAGTAAAGAGTAGAGTAAAAAGAGTCTGTGTGGCAGTAGAAGACAATAGCATCCTCTACAACTTCCTTTGTGTCCTTAAAAGGTATTTTAGTTACCATTAAGCAAATGCACTTGTCATTGAGGAACTTCACCTCTTCACCTAAACTCAACTGGCAAGGCAAGGAGCAGCATTGTCCAAACACAAGGCCACTCACAGGGCTTAACGGAGGAATACAGCACACATGAAACAATTGAAGGACAATCATTAACAGATTATAAAAAAGGGGAAATGTAGAATACATAATTGTTAAATGCAAGAAGATAATAAATGGGGTGCAGACATACCTTTTGAATTAAAAGCTTATTCAGTGTTTTGAGCCCTGATGTGAAAGATGTGTACAGTGTCGAGGCATGACGTGCAAAAAAGTACAAGTACATTCTGAAAATTCACATTTAGTTAACTATATTTTTACACAGCATTATGAACCTGAAATTTCTTAAATGCAAATAAATGCAATTTATTACAAACAATATTGTGCCTCAGTTTCATCATTACAACATACAGATCACAGTGCATCTACACTGTATAAACATCCTTCTCAGACAGTTTTTCACGAACGGCCCACGGAGCAAAACGTTTTTTCCTAAATGTATAGAGAAGGATCCAGAGAGTATAGTGAAGTGATTGCGCTTCTCTTGGAGCTAGCAGAAGACCCACTCAACTGCTGTCAAGACCACGATTGCAGTTCAAGATCATACATAGACCAGTCCCAGTTTTGGAAGGTAGAGTAGCTGTACCGACCCAAAATCTAGAATTTGTTCCCCAAGGAAATAGTTTTGAAAAATAGTGACGTGTAAATGATGCAGTCACACAGGGCCGGATTGGCCCTTTACATTTACATTTTACATTTAGGGCATTTAGCAGACACTTTTCTCCAAAGCGACTTACAATAAGTACATTTGTCAGAAGAAGGTGAAACACGTCATTGCTGTTGATACCGTAAGCAAGTCAACAGAACAAGTTTCAAGCATTCCAATTGCCAGGTTAACCATTGCTAGTATACAACATCTCTGGCCTAAGATGCTAAGTGCTAAGTTACAAAGATCAATTATAAAGTGCCAAGATGTACAACATACAAGTGCATGAGGGTAGGGTGGGGGGGCAGGGGGGGTAGGCAGAGGATGGATGTTATGCAGGGTTCACAGGTGAACTCTGAACAAGTGAGTCTTGAGTCTCTTCTGGAAGATGGGGAGTGACTCCACATCGGGTCACTGCAGTGATGTGTGCAGTGCAGGACAGTCTTTGCGAGATTGAGCTTTAGGTGATGCGCAGTTGCCAAAGTGCTTATGTCTGTGATGCATATTGCAATCTGAGGGGGGGAGGGAGTGTCTGAGGGGGAAGGAGAGGAACAGTTGAGTGTCATCTGCATAACAGTGATAGGAAAAGCTGTGTGATGTGATTACAGACCCTAGAGATCTGGTTTATAGGTGGAACAGAAGCGGTCCTAGTACTGAGCCTTGAGGGACACCAGTGTTAAGAGAGCAGGGTTTGGACAAGGAGCCATTCCATGCAACCTGATAAGTGCGATTCATAAGGTAAGACGTGAACCAGGATAGCACAGTGTCTGTAATGTCAAGATCAGCGAGAGTGGTGAGGAGGGTCTGGTGGTTCACGGTGTCGAACACCGCAGACAGGTCGAGGAGAACAAGCACCGACGAAAGGGAAGAGGCTTTGGCGGCACAAAGGGACTCGGTCACCGTCAGGAGGGCCGTCTCTGTAGAGTGTGCAGTCTTGAAGCCAGACTGATGGGGTTCAAGCAAGTCGTTTTCTCAGAGGTAGGAGGACAGTTGGTTAGAGGCTGCACATTTCAGGGTTTTAGAAAGGAATGAGAAAAGAGATACCGGTCTGTAGTTCTGGATGTCAGCAGTGCCGAAGGGAGGTTTCTTGTGGAGCGGACCAGTCTGTGGACCTCTTCGGAGGAGAGGAGGGTAAAGCGGTTCAGTCTAGCAGAGGTGGGAGTAGGGGGAGGGAGGATAGCTGTAGAGGTGGGGATAGGGAGGATAGCAGCTGGGGTAAAGGAGATGCTGATGTCGGAAAAATCATCAGCAGTGAGTGAGGAGGGGGGCGGGGTTGAGGAGAGAGGAGAACACGGAAAACAGTTTTCTGGAGTTGGACGCAGAGGGGTTGAGGAGTCTTGTTCCGGTAGAATGTAGATTTGGCTGCTAACACGGTGGAGGTGAAGTCTGAGAGGAGGTGAAGGTAGTGGGAGAGATCACCAGTACAGTCTGATCTCTTCCATTTCCTCTCAGCTGTCCGTAGCTCTGTTCTATGAGCCTGCAGAGATTCGAACAGCCAAGGAGGAGGAGGAGAAGATCGCGCTGGTCTGGATGAGAGGGGACAGAGGGAGTCCAAAGAGGAGGAGAGGGAAGATAGCAGGGTAGAGGTAGAGGACCCTTTGGCAGGCCGGTTCTGGCCCACCGGCCGTATGTTTGACACCCCTGTCTTAACCTTAACTCAACTCTTAACCTTAACCCAACTCTTAACCTAAACTTATCTCTTAACATTAGGTCAACTCTTAAGTCAATTCTTAACCTTAACTCAACTCTCAACCATAACTCTATACCAGGAAAGGAGCACGAGAGGAGAGGAGAGGGGGAGAGAAAGCGATGAACCAGAGGAGGAGTGCTGAAGAGAGAGAGGAAGAGAAGCAAGAGGAGAGACCAGAGAAAGGTGGCGACGGAGCAGACAAGAGGAGATGAGCACAGTGGAGTGGGGAGGGGCAGAGAGAAGAGAAGCAGAGGAAGGGTGCAGACAAGAGGAGTATTGGAGAGAGAAAATGAGAAGACATGAGGACAAGGAGAAGATGCAAAATGGAGTAACGGAGAAGAAGAGGTGAGAGAATTGGACAAGGGAACAAGACAATACAAGAGGTGGGGTAGAGAGGAGAAATTGGGCGGCAGTGGCTCAGTGGATAGAGCGGGTGGACAGAGTGGGTCGTCCACCAACCGTAGGTTCGGCGGTTCGATCCCCTCGATTCCCCTCCTCCAACTTTCCACATGTCGAAGTGTCCTTGAGCAAGATGCCGACTTGCTCCCTGGGCGCTTAACATAGCAGCCCACTGCTTCTATGTACCATAAGATGGGTCAAATGCAGAGAACAAATTTTGTTCCCATATCTAAGAAATACTGAGAATGACCAACATTGAATCTAATCCAAAGTGACATGAGAAACACGTAACTCGAAACATGACAATAAAAGAAGAATAAGTCACAACCTAAAAATCATATCACGTCTGAGTAACAGCAGTAGGAAGTACAGAGATAACTTGAACCCAGACAGCCAAACCACAAGGGTGTCGTCTGGGTGGGTCGAACCATAGCGCCGAGCAGACGGGGGTCGTGTGCAAAGTGCGATTCTAGGTGGATGTAAAAAAATGGAATACAAAAACCACAAAGACAGAAATGAGTCACAAACCTTATTTTGACATCAACATGAGAAAGCATGGTAGGCCTATGTTTTCGCGCACAATAATACGTACACATAGGCGTACACATGATGCGTGTGTATGCCTACGCAGTGATGGTACGACAGTAGGCCTACTTGTTAATGTCACGTTCCGTGTCTGTTCATCAAAACATGAACAGACACGGAACGTGACAGTAAGGAAGGGTTGGCCTACGGTTAGTGCACAGAGTGCTTATATCTTCCTTTGTAACAGCGTCGTTTATGTTTAGAAACAACACGTAATCCCGTAGATTAAATAAAGGAAGTATACCTACATTAAAGCAATGCCATGTTTTATAACGCAAGGTCAAAATTAACATATTTGAAAGATTTCAAACATTATTTTCTCAACTAAATATACTGTAATTCAATCAATTCCTGTTGAGGGAAGAATTGTGAAACATTCACCACATTCTACATTCACAAATGAGTAAAAACACATTGAAGTGAACGGGTCGTCTTTTACCCACTCATGGAAGAGTGCAAGATATAATTAATAATTTACAATTATTTACACAACTTAAGGGTTCGTACTTTTGGATAACAGTGTAACAGTTGATAGATGAAGAGAACGGAGACGGGAGCCATTTATTGTTCTGAAAGTTTAAAATGAATCCGTCGGATGTTTTGATTTACGACCCTAGTGCAGATAACCAGTGCACTGCCATGGATTTGATGATCTCAAAGACGCAATCAATCAATCGATCGACCGACCGACCTGTCTGTCTGTCTGTCTGTCTGTCTGTCTGTCTGTCTGTCTATCTATCTATCTATCTATCTATCTATCTATCTATCTATCTATCTATCTATCTATCTATCTATCTATCTATCTATCTATCTGTCTATCTAGGCTCTATGTGTAGGATACGTGTTACATAATTTAACGAGTTAATTAGTTAATGTAAAATAGGGAATTATTAAAACATGATGGAAAGAATGCAAGTCTTTGTGTTTGTGAATAAGGAGAAATTATTTTTGGCCTGTGTAGCATCGTCGTTAAGTATTTGCATAAAAATAATTAATTGATACAAATCCGTGTTTTATCGCGTGGTTTATTAACAGTAAACCTAATACAGTTAAGTGTCCGGGAGAACATCATGTTAACTTGGATGATTCAATCCATTACGTAGTCCGCGGCTGACCACTTTCTCTTCAGTCTCTTCTCTTCGGTGTCTTTCTCTTCAGTCCCGTAACGAAGAATATACAAAACACATAAAAAAAACAACAATTAATAGGCCTACCAAAACAGAATCCCCGCTTTATTTGGCATGAGGGCAGTGGCTCCGCGTATGCGCGTGGTCCCCGGTCGAGTAACACACGGGACAGGTGTAACGTCTCAGCACAGGACAAGCCACTTTCCCCTTGCTGGTCTTTGCCGTGTGCGACGCATACACGCTGGGCGCTTCTCCGTTACATTTGCAGAACCAGCAGACGTCCGAGCCAGCTGCTCTGCTGCTTTTGCTGCTGTCACGCGGCGCCAACTCCGAAGCACGTTGCGTTGCCAGCGTCGTGCAACGCCAACGAGCGTCCTTACGCGGACATTTCTGTTGTTTTTCGTAGTATTGCGGCGGTGGCGGCGCTTTGGGACTCTGCTGAGTGCAGGGGGTGCCGCTGACGGCTGTCCCCATCTCACGCGCGTCGCACAAGTGCTTCAGAAGGGGCCCCAGGCACATGTAGTCGCGCCACATGTCAAAGGGTTCTGCCTGCTCAGACGCCGCGGTGTTTGGGGCCCCCGGCTCGACGCGTCTCGTCTGCATGGCTACTCGCTTGTTCTTTTCTTTTTCTTTTTGTCTTCAAAGGCCGCTGTCATGGAACCACCATGGTTTTTATAGCCGTCTATAGGATGATACTCGACACGCAACAGTGTTTCATCCGCAAAGCGACTGACCTCGGATTGACCGTCTGGGCACAAAAGCACACACACAAACGCATGTACACACACACACACACACACACACACACACACACACACACACACACACACACACACACACACACACACACACACACACACACACACACACACACACACACACACACACACACACACACACACACTTCACCTATCCCCTCTTTAATAGTGAAACATTGTTTAATATCCAATCGCTTGCACCTGCAGCCAGCAACGGCCACTATCTTAACCTAAAGTGTAGGATTTGCCCCTCCATCTCTCTGGAAGCCTTCGCATCCACTATCAATCATGGTTGTATCCCTCCTTTGTACTCTGGCTTTCAGAAGACCAAGCATGTAGTACCGTCACACTACCGTTACTTTATACTCCTCTACAGAGGGCGAGCGCGCCCCTTGCAGTAACTATAGGTCAAGTAAACACAAGAGTAAACAGAGAGAATGGGAGAGAGAAGGGGAGGTGGGTAGAATTTAGTGGCGTTTAGTGCAAGCGACTTGCACTAAATAAATAAATATACAATTCATAAGTATATTTTAATTAGTGTATAATCCCATGAGAATAAGAATTGTTGTGTTACCTTAGTTTGAGGTCTTTATATTACTTGTATCTTGTATCTATGACCTACAATTTTACAGACTTAGGCCTAATAACCAAATACAAATTCTAATCATATTACGTCACACAGTACGTCACAGTATTTTTTTTTATCGTTTTTACCGTCCTGAATAATGCTGTCTACAAAAATGCTCAGGCTAAAAGAAAATACAAGAGATCAATGTGGTGAGCGACTGAAGTGGTTTGACCATTGCACTGACATTGCAATAACCACGTGGCGGCACTAAAACACAAGATAAAAAGGTGTTATTTGTTAATTGCCGTATGAAGCCAACAAATGACTCGTATAATCATTTGCAATTGTGTGATTCACTGACAAAAAAATGTGAAATGTTGAAATGTTGAACTGGAGGTAAATGCGGATTCGGTACGAAGATGATCCTAAAGGACAAGGACAAGTTCCTATCTGCTTCAAGGTACCAAATAACCGCCTCAACATCGGTCCTATCTGGACCTAACACCTGTGAGCGCTCGTGTTGGTGTTTATTTGTTGCAAATAAAAAACAAAATACAAAAACAAAACATGTCTGCGTGTGTTAGTGAGTGTGTGCTTGCATGTGTTTGAGCTGCATCTTGGCAACATCTTGGCTGACTGGTTTGTGTAGAATGTGTCACAATTTGGAGATTAAGCATTTGTATAATAACAGATTTAGCCTTTAGCGTGTATACCTGTCCTTCCACATTCACGTTAATCGACCGTTGCTGTGTGTAATTAATCCACCCAAACTTGAATGAAAGATTAATCAAATTGAAAATTCCCTTTCAGACACTGTGTTACAAATATGCTGCACATCAAACGCGGTCGGAGTCGTTCTCGAGATGCCATGATTTTTCTTTGCCAATTCTATTTTTGGCTCATTTTTATTTTTTTACAAATGTAGTCCTAAAGGTTACACTGTCACAGTCTCAAATAATCAGGAATTGCGGTCTTGGTTAATGAAAGTGGCTGATAAAGTTGGGTAGGCCTACATACAAATGATTTGCCATGTCTACACCCTACTTGACCGACAGCCCGTTAACTAACTGCAGTTGTTTACTTGCCTTAATACGTCCATGGGCCACACCCAAGATAACGTGCATCGACGACTCCCTCCGGCCGTGCGCATGTCCACAGGCAGGGACGCCGCTGTGACCAGACTCCGTCCATCATACCCAGACTCGCCCGCATTCAGTGATAACGCAATACATACTAGGCATGCGTGACTTATTCATATCATATATTATGAGTGGCTCTGTTTTGGAGAGAGTGGAAAAAATCGAGTGTCTGCACTGTAAATTACCCATCTCTGTGCACAGGCGTGTTATGCATTGAGGCCCAACCCTTTCTCTGTGTGAATTAGCCGCCCGGCTAGCCGTGTTTGTGCAGTTCTCTGCTCTGGGGGAGAGAGGCGCACACACACACACACATACACACACACACACACACACAGGCACACTCACACACACACACACACACAGACACACACACGGGAGCGAGCGAGAGAGGGAGGGAGTTGTGCTAAGGCCGTGCTGCCACCTCAACATGCAGTAGCCCTTAGACATAGCACGGACTTTACAACCGAAAGGAAGAATATCTGACTCGTTCCGCGTTGTCTGCTCACTTTAATGCGCTGCCAATGGTACAGTAGCGAAGTCTTTCTGCAATCGCGAAGGAAGGATCGGCATTTATCGGAAAGATGGCGAACGACTCTCCGGCTAAAAGTCTGGTAGACATAGACTTGGCTTCATTGCGGGTGAGTGCTGCCGGACCATGGCAGGGTATATCTCCTATAACATCATTGTTATGCATTCATCGTTTCTATAAGGACAATATTTAATTACACAGTTATATAGATGGTGGTTATTTGGCCGATGTTCTCGCTGTTGTCAAAGATGTGGTGGAAAATGACCATTTAGCCACAGTGAGGTGCTGCCAGAGTCTGGCTTTCCTTTGTCTCCGAAGGCTTTGGGCATGTAGGGCGAATCTCAGCGCAACAGCTGTGACCAAGTGGCCCTGGGTCTTCATAACATCACAATATCACATGAACTCCGAGTTCAATGTAAGCTAAAGCCTAATTTCCATTTTCCCCTTTATTTCTTTAGGATCCAGCTGGGATTTTTGAATTGGTGGAGGTGGTTGGAAATGGCACCTATGGACAAGTATACAAGGTTGGTTGGATTCGCAGTGTATGGCCTTTTCCTTTCTCCCCTCAACCTCTGTACATCTTCTTTCTTCCCTTTACCGTGTCTGGCGTGAATGCTTACTAGCCTGAGTACACAAAAACGCATCTTCTTGGGTTAAGGCGTCACACACATTTGATCAGGATAATAGGAGACTAGACAGGGATTTTGCAGTAGACCACCCGTTGTGAGAGAGTTATCACACTCTGGGCGGCCAGCTTTCAGGCGTCAGGGTTGTTTTTTCAAGCAATGATTCAACCTGATTTCAGTCATAGGCCTCACCTACCTTACATCATATCCCCTACTGCCTGAAAAAGTAGTTGACAAACACAGGATCTGGTCTGCTGCTGCACACATCTCACAGACCCCAGGGCTTACACAACACAGTAGTTTTTATTATTTAAAATACAACCAAATGTTATGGAAATCAACAACCTCGCAGGACGCAGGAGGAGTGTAGTTCTAGTTCTGTAGATGGGAATTCCTCTCGGAGCCATCTGCTTCTTGGTGTCATGTTTCCCCCGCTGAAAATTGAAATTACGGCTGTTGAAAGACATTGCCAAGGAGCCATAGAGCCTTGTGAATGTCCTCCCTCTGCCATTTGTCTGGCAGGCAGAGCCTTTCCAAGCCTGCTGCTGCTGTTGACTTGTGTTAGCTGTAAGCTAACATAAATCCGTAGGTTCCCATAACCTCTTTTCGACTCCAACCAGTTGCCTTTAGCTATTGCCACGAGAGCACACTCATACAGCTGTGGGCCCCGAGATGGAATATGTGTGCTAGGTTTGTGTACAGAAGGCTAGCTGTAAACCCAACAGTTTAGCGCCTAGCTAAGCTGACTAATTCTGCCTCCGGTGCTCCAGTGACCTGCATTCGATTCCTCCCTACAACACCCAGCGCCCTCCCCCAGTGCTCTGGATATGCAGAGCAATCATGCCATGACCGAGGAGAGGGGGTTGGAAATGCATCCTCATAGTGTCACAGTCCTTGTTTCCACATAATGGCCATGGCCACACTGGTTTGACTTGAGACGTGTTTGACCAATGAGACGTGGAAGGGAAGCACGACATCACGCAAGCAAGGCTGATGTTCCTATCCTCCTGATGGTCATCTTCTGCAGGGGATAAGAGTTGGCATTGAGCTCTGTGCGAGCAGCTGCCCTCTACCCTATTTCTATTTAGCACTATTTACTCTATCAGATGCTTGTGAAAGTTCAGTGAATGAAACACAGACCTAATAGGATCAGCAAGAGGTCGAGCTTTTTGCTCAAGGGTGGCTACAGGTAGACGGCAGGCACTGGGAATCGTACCCAGTACCTTTTTGGCTGGGAGTCTTGACACCCTGACCACTGCTCTATCCCGCAATGCTGTTGTCGCCACCCTACATTTAGAGGTTGTCAGTCGGGGAAGCCAGCACCAAATGGATGTATGGGGGATGCTGTGATGCCCCTACATTGGGTGCGGCCCAAGTAGCTGTCACCACGGCGACGACGACAACAACAACAAATGCCACCAACAGTGCACAGCGCCGACGCTAGCGTCACTAGCCGCCCGTACCCCAGCGCCCAGTGTGGTGACTCCGCCGTTTTGGCCGTTGAGCCGAGCAAACGGTGGCTCTCGTGGATGAATGTCCCGGCTCTGTGTGGCGGGGCGGGGAGGGGGAGAGCAGCTGTCCGGGCCGTGGCAGAACCGGCGCGCTGTGCTCACAAAGCGCAGTTTGTCCTCCTGGTCGGGTCCGGGGTCTAGCCCCAGCCCCCTCCGAAGATAGCCCTCGCTAGCCTGCGAGCCATTCAGCGTCAGTTGGGCCGCGCAGAAAGGAGGCGTTTGTCTTGTGGGTTGGTTTCAAACGTGGACCGACTGAATAATCAGGACCAACACCCCCCCCCCTCCAACTGACAACCGAGTTGAGTTGCTTCTTTCTCTGCTTTTGTGGGGCCCGGGTCACAGTTTGCGGGCCTCCTTTTAGTTAAGACAATGACACCAAGCTGGCCCCCCTCCTGTGTTCCTGAATTGGGGTGACTTTTGAATCCTATTGCTTTTGGCTTTCTTCTGACATTACCCAGACATGAATAGCCTCACTGAAATGCCCCAGGTGATCAAATGATCAGCATCAACATTTTAGTCCGCCAACCGAATGTTACCCATTTTGACATTTAGAGTAGTTTTATGAATGAACCAAGCGTAGCGTAATGACTAACTGTCTAACGCTATAAAAGCATCCCTTACATGACCTGATAGTAATATAGACAGAACGGTGCGGTTCTTTGAGCACCACAGTACAGTATCACACCAGGTGAACCACCATTTTAGAACTGTGTAATACCAGTTTCTATGGTCTACCTGCCTGGCTGGCCTTAAGACGCAAGCTCCACACAGGAGTGCTGCTGGGTATACCTATAGACCAATCAGAGAAGAGCCAACCAGACAACAGGCAATATCAGAGCCCAGCACATAGCTGACTGGTGTTCACAATGAAAACTACATTATCATAAACCAAAAAGGAAAACCCAAACCTCTCACCCGAGGAAAACCACTTAAATGTCTTTGGGTAATAAGTGTGTAACAACCGGACAAAAGGTTAAAGGTCGGCCCATAACTGGCAGGAGACTGCGCACAGGTGTGGGGGCAGTGAGGTGTGACACACATCCGGATGTAGGGTCACCGTGGCAACGGACACGGCTGTCTGTCGGTGTCTGGTATTTCCACGAATATGGAAATCGGCGTGAAGATCTGCCGGTCCTGTCGAGGAGAAAAGGTATTATCCTGCGAAAAACCTTTTTAAAAACACGAACGCTCTGCGTTTCTGCGTCAAGCTGGGGTCCAACTTCTGTATCAATCCTTGATGATTTCTGGCTCTCTTACAACGACCAACAATGCTATTGATCACATTGTTGGGGGGGCATATTCTAATTAGTACCGTTTTCCGCCAGAGCAGCAGACATTTCCCCCTCCCCCCACCCGGATTTCCCTTGGGTTTATTCATTTACCGTAAGTCATTGGGCAGATGTTTTTATACAAAACCGTGGTGCCATTTAACTCTGAAATGTTTGGGAAGCAAGAATGCTGTGTTATAATTGAAAATAGAAGACTGTGAACCATTCTGTCATCGGTTGTTGTGGTGTACCCCTCGCTGGGGATTTACAAGGGTTTATAATAATGTCGTCAGCGAGGAAGCAATGTTCATGCTAGCTTACATTGCCAAATCTGTGAGTAACACTCGACTAACTGCTGTAGTATATTCTCTTAGTTCCTGCCCTTGAGTTGCACAAAATTGATCTCAATCTCTTGCCGTTTGTATTAGCTGGAAGGCGACCAGTGTATCATTTAATTATCATAGGCATCGTTAACATGCCCCAATTTAGATATATAGACCGTCAAGAAGTAAGGGCGGCAAAATGATAACGCATGATGTAAACCGGCTGTTCCTCAACGTGTGTGTGTGTGTGTGTGTGTGTGTGTGTGTGTGTGTGTGTGTGTGTGTGTGTGTGTGTGTGTGTGTGTGTGTGTGTGTGTGTGTGTGTGTGTGTGTGTGTGTGTGTGTGTGTGGGAGGTGGTTCTGTTGTACAGAAGGGCCATATATAGTCTGGCCTGGGCTGCTGAACCAGCCCATAGTCTCACTGGGATACATGCTCACTGGGATTGTGGTAAGGGGCAGTCTCAGTGCTGCTGGCCATCGTGTAGATGCTGACACACGCTTTCTCAATCGGCGGCCCTGGGCTGCCGCATGCTCAGCCCGCTGAGATTGTGTGTGTCTGTGAGCGTTTGCTCTGTCCTGCCTTTTGTTCCAAGGGCGGGGAAATTAATGGATGCGCACTGCAATTGGTGGTAACCCCCCCCCCCCCACAACTAAATTAAATGAATTTACAGAATGACGACCGGGAAAAACTCAAGCTTAGTTTACCCACTTAAGCCCCCCCCCCCCTCCCCGAAAACACCAGACATTTCTGAATTATAATAATTCAGACTACATAACATGGGTGTCATATCTATTGACGTGACAAAGATTCCACGCGCAAATGCGAAAAAAAAAAGAGCAATAACGTCCAGTAATTGACCAGCTCACCCTCCCAGACACCCACGGGGCGAAGGAAGGAGGAAGAAATTATGAGAAATGGGGGGGGGTTGGGGGGGGACCCCCACCTCCCTGCCCCCAAACCCCCACCATTGACCTCCCCATTCCAGGGAGACTGGGCCAGGCTTTTTGTGTCAACCGGGCAGCTGAACAGGGGCAAGAACAACAGACAATGGAGGAACGGATCCACCACTTTTAGGAATGTAATGGTCGGTGGTTAATAAAAATCACGTCGCCATTCATCAAACGGTCGTAATCACACAATTGAATTATGGGGGTTTTCTTTTGGCTAACAAAGTCCCAGTCTTGCGTGGCAGCAATAATGGAGCGAGTGGTAGCAGCAGCAGCAATGATGCTACGAGTATAAGCAGTATAGCGCTAAGTGTAGGCTAGTCATAGGCCTAGTAGCAGCAACAATGCCGGCAGTTGTAAAAGTACTCGTGGTACTAGTAGGTGCTGTGAGAATGGTAGTTGTGATAGTAGTAGTAGCAGCAGTAGTGTTAGCGGTAGTAGATGTGTTAGGATTAATAATTGATGCTAGTAGTAGTAAAAGGCTGTGGATGGTCCTCGGTAGAGATTTAGCGGTGTAGATCTTTAGAGATTTGGCGGTCAGTGACTGAGCAGTTAGTTCATGTTTGATGAAGAGCAGACCCCCGGGGATTAGCAAGAGAAGGATGGGAACTCCATTTAAGATAAATATTTAATAAAATATTGTTTTTTAAGACCAACTAAAGATGGGCACATTTTATGCAAAACTAAGAGCGTTGTCTTTGTTTTCTACCAAAGGATAGATTTGACAGCCAGATATTGGCTTGTCAGCTCGTCAAAGTATCAATATCATTGGTTGTGTGTGTGTGTGTGTGTGTGTGTGTGCGCGTGTGTAAGTGTGTAAGTGTGAGAGACAGACAGCATTTAAAATGACATCGTATTTTCCTTAATTTCCTGATGAATAGGCTAAATTGCAAATCCCGAAGGAGAATTCTCAAAGGAGATTAA
>OMKI01056833.1:0-10175 GCA_900302315.1 Phycis blennoides | reverse complement strand
CAAAGGCCACCCAGACAGCACAGAAGATCAGCATGCTGAAGGTGATGAACTTGGCCTCATTGAAGTTATCAGGTAGCTTCCTAGCCAGGAAAGCAAGTAGGAGACAGAAGCAGTCTAGGAAGCCTATGTAGCCTAAAACAGGTGCTCTGACACCTGAAAGGAACACAAAGTTGCACCATTTAATAAATCTCAACTTTACCTTACCTTTGTCTAACGGTTAAAACTAAAATGGGTTGTTATTAAAAAGCTTTGTCAACTTCATTGCTTTGTCTCATCAATTTTGTAAAGGATCACAAGGAGGTTCTGTACCTCCGTTGGTGTACTGTTATGAGGTGAGCTACAGGTGGAGCTGTTGTCTCTTGGAGAACTGTCTTCATCTGAGCACGAGAGAAGGCTGAGCAGAGCGTGGGCTGCAGCATACACGGCCAGGTAGACATTGTATGTGACTCAATTGGGAAATGGCAGTGAAAATTAAGGTTCTCTAGCCCTTCTAGGGTTTTTCTGCCAGTGCACAGCAGCAGGGCAGGGGCCCGTGGAGAACTGTTGGCAGGAGACACACTGGAGACGTTTGACGAGGTCAAACTGTGACACATGGACAGAGGAGCGACAGAGCTGAATGATGCGGGAATATGTGACGATAAAAGAGGTGGGACTGTGACATGTGATTGAGTAAATGAAAGGCGACATCCAAACTCCTCCCAGAATTCTCAAAAACACTCACTGTTTCCACACACCTGAGGGTAATCAGCAATTAACCCTGCAGGTTATCAACCCCGGTTTGCCACCTACTCATGTCATGGCCAGATCGTCAACTATGTTAACACAGTTAGTAGTGTTCTTGGCAACTCAGTATTCCGTTGGCTTATCTTGTCCGAGTCCTTGTTCCCTTGTTATCCTGTTAACCCCTGTTCTCTTGTGCTCCTGTTCTTCACGCCTTGTCCATTTACATTTAGATTTACATTTAGGGCATTTAGCAGACGCTTTTATCCAAAGCCACTTACAAAGTACATTTGTCATAAGGTGAAACATCTCATTGCTGCTAATACAGTAAAAAAGTCACCAGAACAAGTTTCAAGCATGAAACAAGCATTTCAATTGCTAGATTAACCATTGCTAGTATATAACATCTGACCCAGCACTCCATCTTTGTCCCAGCACTCCACTGCCGCAGTTTGTCGGTTCGCCTACCAGACCAACTCTCCTACGGCTTCCAGTGTCACGGAGGTTGATCGCTCCGTTGGTGCGCTTCCACCCCAACCCAACCCCACGGTTGGGCTGGGGGTGAGCCCGTACCCACTACTCCTTCCTTAATATAATATTATACCTTATCCTCTGTCTGCGGCTCTCTGTGTTGTGCGTTTTGGTCCACGGCAACTTGAACTCTAACAGTTCAAGTAAACCGGGGTTGATAACCTGCAGGGTTAATTACTGATGACCCTCTGGTGTGTGGAACCAGAGAGTGAAATGGCTGAAGCATCCCGGGGAAGCCAGAGCAGGTACGCCACCTGCCTACAACATATAGACAGGACAGCCACAAACCGACACAACAGAAAACATAGAAACTAACTAGGGTACTGACGTGGGACCATTAGTCTATCAGTCACCTAGGAAGAGAGAAGGACAGGAAGGAAATCAATTCATTAAAGTTAACCAATTCCTGAATCGATTGTGCATTCTGAGGATTATAGTGTTCAGTATGAATAGTTTCTTACATTTCTCTTGGCCAGTTGTAGAAACAACTTCCTCATGTCCGTGTACCAGCAGAAGATCAGTATAACTCTTGCAGTGGAATGCTGAATAGTGGCAGCTGCACGTTTAGCATCTTCCTCAATAGTCTCCCTGCTAACAGCTTCTAGAAACGCCAAACACACTCCCGATCCTTTAATCTACTCTTGGAATATCTAGAAATATATATGAACATCAAAACTAATAAACGATGAATAACAAGACAGCAGTCTTTTCAAATGTAGAATTAGGAAGTGTTCATGGCATTTATTATGGTGAACAGGGTTAAGGAGCTATGAGGAAAATACAGAGCAAAAAAGAGAAATGTATTTTGCATTTTATAAAAAAAATCACCTGGGTTGATGGCCGTAGTCATTGTTAGCAACAACTGCTCCCACCCAGGTCCAGTGATATTGGATGGCCAGGCGGGCCATGGTCTTAGCCTGGTAAACGTCACTGGGAATGGTCCTGAAGAAGTTAGGGAACTGACGCCTGTTGCTAAGACAGGGACAGCTAGCGAGGTATCTTATCTGGTAAAAAATACAGATTATTGTTTTTTTAATTATGTTAATTTATTTCACGCTTTATTGCGTCAATTGTATTTACACGGCCCTTACGTGCTGTCGCAGTCTCAAACGGCAGCACGGGCCCACGTCACTGTGCTAGTGACAGAGAAACAACAGTTACCACTGCCAGAGAAACACGTCCACCACCCATCAGTAACATCCCACCTCCGCTCTCTGACGTTTTTCCGCCCGCATCAGGGCAGGGGGGGGGGGGGGCTGCCGGGCGGGTCACAGCTCCGGCTGTCCCCCCCGACCAGCGACAAGGCCCCCCGCAAGGCCCAGGGGTGTCTCCCGCAGCTGATACGGTAGCTCAGCCTCACCCCTGGTAGGATGGAGGGGCTGCGGTTGATTTCCTCCACGGCAAACTGCATGGCGTGCACATACTTCAAAGACTCTGTTTCCAATCTGACGCAGGTGGGAATGAGAAGGATTAATGAGACGCAGTGTAATGACAAGAGAGATGAAATCCTGATTAAATGGGTGAAAAGTGAAAATCCCTCATCTGAACTGAAAATCCAAACACAAATCATTTCCCAGTGACGCACGGAAAATAAACATTTCCGGCGTTACATTTAATAACTGCAACTCACTGAATGGAATCAAAACCATTCAGCCCCTGCTTTGAATTCCCGACATGAGCACCAGATCTCATTCAGAAAATGTTGAATTGTATGTCACCCGGTGCACGGAGTGAGCAGTGGAGGCTGAGTGAAGCCCAGGTCTGTGACTGAAGGGATGTAGTGGATGTTAAAGAGTGTGCCGATGACCACGTCCCCTTCCTGGAACAGGCCCCGGTTGCTCTCATCCAGCGGGGAGCCCCAGCGAGAGCATGTGGAGGTCTGCACCTCCGCCGGACCCACTCTGAGCCCCACATCCCTGCTCACCATCACAACAAGCCAGCCGGTCAGGAGGAGAGAGGCCTGAGCCTGTATGTGTTTTGAGTTAGCGTTGCTGGTTAGGAGAATGACATAGGAAGACCAACTATATCAAATACATGAATCAAATCAAATATACGCTACATATTAGAGCACGACTTTCATTTTGAACTAAAGCAGATATGAGCTTCCATTAAAAAAAACACAAGCCAGACACATAAAGGATCATGATGGATGCATGCAGTCTTTTGACACACAAAGACACACACATCCAAAATACACTTCTCCAGAGTGCATAGAAAACAATGATAGTGTTACCCCAAGCAACTGTTGTGTAAGGATGTGAGTTGTTTGGTGTGTGTGTGTGTGTGTGTGTGTGTGTGTGTGTGGTTTTGTGTGGTTTTGTGTGCTTCTGTGTGGTTATGTGAGCAACTAATCAACAAGTTATAGATAAGGTAACAACTGCGTGTCCTTTCTGTTTTTTTCTGTAAAAAAACATTGATTGATGAATCCCCAGACGATGGTGTTACATCATGTAGTTCCCTACATGAGGGAACACCTGACTACAGCCCCAGGTGTGCCGTTAGTAGTCTGATAAACAAAATAACATTATAAGTAATTACAAACAATTACATGCACTGAAACGAGGAACTTGGGAAAACGACGTCCAATTACATGCTTTGTTTTTTGCCTGTTAAATTTATATTCTGATGATACATTGAAAACAAGACAATATAAAACCCTATTGTTTATTTATCATTTATCATTTGTTATTATTATGAACATAAAGCTATTCAGAGGGTTATTTATTAGGTATTACTATGAGTGTCCACATTAAACAAAATAACAACAGTTTAATAGTTCAACCATTAGTTTCATTATTATTAATTATTAATATTCAAGAAGTCAAAAAAATGTACAGCTCAAATAAATACCACTGATCATAATAATACAGACTTGTATTCACAATTCTATGTATTTGTGAGGAGGAATACAGACAAGGATGCATCATACTTTTCCTCAAATCGAGTGATTTGATATTTTATTGCATTCGTAGGAAAATGCCCATAGTACTCTAATGAGTAATAACACACAGACGATGGGTCCAACACTGAAAAAAAATATTACAAAAAACTGCAGCTTTGCCCAGTCTAAAACTCCCTGTTTGCTTCATGTCTCTCCTGTATCCTTATCCACTTATACCTCAATGTAGTTTGTTATATACAAGTCAAGTAACCACTTCCAAGAGTTGCTGTTTTTTTTGCAGTCAGTATCAAAGTAATTATAAAAATACAATAATTAATACTTAAAAATCTTAAATTTGAATTTAAACAGTTTTTGATTCCTACATATAAATGAACATACTATAAGCAAGCAAGTCTATGTACTGTATTGCACTTAATGCAAGCAAGTCTGTGTCTGTATTTCACACATCGTGCCAGGTAATTCTAGACAAGGGCACCGCAACATCAACTCGATAGGTTTGTGCATAGTCATGCTTGAGATGTCCAGTCTACATGCAGAAAACGAAAACAATCGCAGGCCATTCTTAACGAGAAACCATCTCTAATCAATTCAATCATATGAAACAAAACTGAAACTGAAAAAAATATACACACAACCAGTATATACCTAGAAATAATACCGAAAAGGAAGACTTGAAGGAGATCTTTGATAAAATAGACCCCATTATGTCAAAGTGTCTGTTTGAATTAAATTCACATTCAAAAGATACGAGGGTCAAGAAATCTGCTTCAACAGTACAGACAGTTCCGACAGTACATCACACAAACAGAGTGAACACAGTGTTGTGCAGTATTCTAGAATGCATTTCAAAGTACTTTTACAGACCAAACAGAACAAAGACCATAGACTACATTGCCACGATAGTAGGCGCCATGAAAATTCCCACTTTATTGAACAGCGGTCATCTCATACAGGAAGTACATGCTTTCTGGTCCAACCATAACACACTCTACATACCCTAGCTATATTGTACAAAGGATACACTTTTGAATAAGGAGAACTAAAAGTGTGTGTGTGTGTAGATGAGGATTTCAGGTGTAATTGCACTTCCTTCAAGTATGTATATGTCCCAACTCTTCATCTCATTCCCGCAGTTCATGTAATCAGGTGTGAGTGCTACAATCGGAGCAAGAAGTAGACCTCAGGCTCGTTGGAGGTGTAAGAAGAGTCTACGGGTGGTGGGTGTGAGTAGTTACTGTAGTACCCGTCCCCGTAGTGGTCCGCGTATCCCTGCTGCAGCGAGGCACACGACCCCTCCGGTAGGCCCCTGTCCTCCAGCTGACCCAGGTACCCGGCGATGTAGGAGCCCGTGGAGTGCCTGTTGGCCACTGGCGTTTGCGACACGGGTTTGCTACGGAGCACCACCCCACCGACGATGCCCCCCGGCTCCGACCTTGGCTTCAGCGCTTCCTGCTGCCTCTCGCGGGCGCGGCTGTTGATGTGCCGCACGCGGCTCTGGCTGCGAGAGGACAGCCGCCGGGTGAGGGGGGGCGGCGAGCCGTCCACGTCCACACCGTGGGCGGAGGACGTGCCGGCGTCCCGTGGCTGCTGTGGGGAGGGGGGCCGTTGGTCGTCCTGAGGCGGCTGCGGAGGCGGGGAGCCGGGAGCCATCTCTTCGCCCTCGACGGCTTCGAGATTCAACAGCTTGCGCAGCTGTTGGGTCAGCGGGTCAGAAGACTGCGTTCGGGGAGCAGGGCGCCCCAGGGTGCCCATCCTTTTGCGGTCCCTCATGTGGGGGGTGATGAAACTGCGGCTGATGATGTGGTATTTACTCTGAAAGTTGCAGGATATGTCCTCCGATGTCAGGTCTCCCAGGGATTTGGATTTACTGGGACCGGGTGCCTGGCTGGTCACTGGGCCGGACCGGGGAAGCAACGGCAACGGCTCTAAACACGGCTCTGAGGGAGGCCGCGCGGCATCAGGCCGGCGCTGCTGCGTGTCACTGAGATGGGAACGCGCTTCCGGCTGAGAGGATGCCTGTCTGGGTGTCGGGGGCTGGCTTTGACTCTGGAAGTTGATGTAGTGAGATTCAGGCGTGTAACAGTCCGTGTCCAGCTGGCCGTGGGCCCCATCAGAATAAGGGGTGGGCGAACACATGGCTCTTTCTCTAGAGAGACTGCGAGACACCATTGACTTGGCAGGAAGAAACTCTGAGGCAGAAGGGCTGCTCTGGAAGTGTCCCACCAACTCCCTCTCTATTTTTCTGCCTGTCTCCCTGTGGAAGCCATTCATGCAATTGCTGCCATTGTAGTTTCTCTGTTTAGCAAAGTCTTTGTTGTTGACGTAGGATTCTGGTTTACGCTGCGGAGAAGGATAGCTGTTCTGGCAAAGTGGACTCTGAGAATTGTTCGATCTATGATAAAGAGACGGCTGGGAATTTGAAGCAAGCTGGCTGTGTTGCAACTGCTGAAAATAAGGTTTGGACACAGGGGAGGAGCATTGTGAATAATGAGATTTGAGTGGCGAGTGTTGGTGAGTGTTGTACGATGACGAAGGCTGTTTCTGGGGCAAACGGTGCAACGGAGCGGTGTCGTTGTTCTGATAGATAGCGTGGCGTTTCGTCGGGCTGGTAAGCATGTTGACATGCCGGGTCGGCATCATGTCTAATGGATCTTCGTCCACGTTGATCTCCACCTCCTTAAAACCACATCCAGCCATGTCACGAGCAAACTGTGAAGTGGGACGATCCACAGAGTAGCCCTTGTAGCTACATGCTGCCCCACAACCAGGTTCTGGGATGGGGCCTGCTGGATCATACACCTCTTCATACACACTTTCCTCTGCCTCCAGAGGATGGCCACCCCTCTCTATCTGGTCAACACACCGCCCTATGCTGCCTGTCCCCAAACCTCGAGGCAGCTTGGTCGGTGAGGAGCGCAGGCTGTTTGATGAAGTGCTGTTCATGGAGTCCAGTGCTTGGAAGTGAATGCTCTGTTTCTTCAGGTTGCACATTGAGTTGGGGGAGAGCACCTCCTCATCCAGTATGGTGTAAACGTCCTCCTGCTCAGTCGTCTCAGGGCTGTGGACGAGAGATGGAGCAGACGGGTCTGCCTTGGACATTTTCCGGGGTGAATAGAGTCTCGTATTTGGATAATCAGTCTTTTGGGCCTTTTGAGGACTGATCGGACCTATTATGTTGTTTTGGCAATTTGATGAACCACTGTTAAGAGGAGACATATACTCCTGCAACCCTTTGTGCGGAATGTTGGACGAGTTTGGAGTGCTACAATTTTGTTGAGAAAGGTTGAGGAAGCCATTAAGCCTGTGATGTTCACTTTTCATTCCACCATTAGAGGTTGTGGAATGATTGCTTTGATCAACAGTGTTATCGAACTGACCAATCAGAGCGGAAATAGAGCCACGAGTGTCATTCTCGTTGCCTAGGGAAACGGCGTCGATGAGCCTAGAGATGGTACTGTCCTGCAGAGACTTGGGGCTCCGCAGGTTGGAGCGGTCCAAATTCACTGGGCTCAGGGGAGTCACAGAGGAGGGGACAGAGGAGGAAGACGAGGAGACAGAAGGTGCCACCGTGTAGGTCGTGCTGTCCGAAGACGTCTCCGTTCTTTGCTGCCTCCTCTGTGAGCTCTCAAACGGTGCCCTCAAGCAGTTCCGTTGTGTCCCTTTGAACGCGCTCCCGATTCGTTTTCCTTGATGGAGTAGTTCCTGTGATTGGTCTTTGGAATAATCATCTCCACTTCTTTCCTCCTCTTCGCCGATGACAAGATGAGAAGTCTCTGCTGATTGGCTGCGCTGGGTCATTCTGTCCATAAATGTCTTTGAAGGGGTTGAGAAACTCAGTTGATCCGTGGCTGACGATTCAATCAGGAGACCCACAGACGTAGACCTGGGCCGGTCTAAGGGACTCATTCCTGTTGACAAAGAAGATGCAGTGTATTTAGACAATGCGTACATTGTACCAATGAACAGAGAACACCGAGCCAAACAACAATGAACAACCTGTAGCCTAGCTGACGACGAAGCACTTGAAATACACAGACAAATGGAATGCACCACCAAGCACCACTGTGGCAGGGGTCTTGGGAAATGAAGTGGTGAAGGCAAAAAACGGATGCATCCAAACAGTGAACCATTGAGGAGAGGCATGGGCGGATGGGTTCATTTTGGTCGAATGGGGATACGAAAAAAAAACGCACAGCAAACTTGATTCCCCAAATGGCAGCAAAGTACCGGACAAAATACACTGGATGGATGAGTCACCAACCTCCAAGTAATAGGTGTTTTAGATTACCTGCAGGGAAATCCTAGTCAGAGCTCTACTACAAAGAAGCACAACAGGGTGAAGAGGGAACAGAAAAAGCAAGTAACTTCAGTCTCCAGTCGATCAACAATGAAAGGTTAAAAGTGAAAATACTGCATAAAGTTAAGACGGAGTGCAGACATGTCAAAGCAAAATGCTGTTGAACACATTGTAACAGTAAAGACGAGGAAGACATGAGGCATTGACAGACCCTATCAGGTACGCGGACCAATCTTTTCTCACAACGGAAGTTTGTTGTGTGACTATATAGCTTATAGAGATTCTCCGTCTTGAATGAATGAGTTTACTGTATCCTCCGGTCAACGAATGAATGGATGTTTCTTCATTCAGTTTGTACTTTAGGTTCCCAGGGAGCCATCAATACCCACCGATGACTGCGTCCGCGCCCAGATGACGGTGCTCCTTATCTGGGGAGCAAAGGGTGAGCTGACCCTCCAGGAGCCGGTCCAGGGGCATGGAGACGGGTCGGTGGGTGAGAGAGGGTCGCGGCTGGGGACGCTTCTCCACCGCGCCCTCTGGTCCCGCGACGCTCTCCCCCGCCGGCCCGGCCTGACCGGGCTTCAGGTCCGAGATGGAGGCCATGGACGTGGCAAGGGCCATCTTGGTCTTCTTGCGTCCCTTGGCGGGGGCGCTGGCCGTACGCCGCAGCAGGTGGTCGCTGATGGAGCGGGTTTTTAAAGCGACGGAGGAGTTGGCTTCCACAGAGGACTTAGAGGAACGGCTGAAGAAGCCCCGGATGCCCCGAAGCTGCTGACCCTAAGGGCGAGAGGAGGGGACCGACATGAGCGGCAAAGAATAAGGAAAATACAACAATAAAAAAACACAAAAATAGCCACAGGGTAGCAGCAATATATCAAAGAAAAACTGAATGGAAGTACTTGGGTATAATTAGGTATGTAGAATATTGAAAGCCATGCATTGATCTAATCTTCATTTACAGTTCAACCATAAACAGCTTGAACCCATAGAGGGCGCCGCAACCTCTCAAGCTATCAGACGGACAAAACCAGGCCTGCAAAATCCTATTTACATGATCATGCGTGTCTCATTCTAATTTTCACAAATGTTCTTACACTGCCACACAGAAAAAAAATCATGCAACATGTGCGCCATTTAAATTCGTTGTCACATTATTGCCAAAAGGCTAACCATCATGCACTCAGCAGCCCACTGTGAATACAGCAGGACATAAAGACCACCATGACTGCACTCATGCATTGCGGCTTCATGCGATGCACCACACAGACTCCCCAGCACCAGACTACCTTGTTAGATCCTAGAAAGTGCATTATGGTAAAGCTGGGGTTCAGGATTAGGGGGCTCCACTGGAAAAACAAAGGGTTGGGAAGGAGCTTAGCGTGGACCATTGCATTGAAAGAGAACCAAACCCCTTGGGCCCTTATTGACCCTTGTGTTCTTTAACAGCAGAATGTGCCCTGGTGGTAAACATCACTGTGGAGGAAGGGTGAGTCCGTACAGGAAACATAAATGGGATATTTGGAACAACATTGTGTGATAAACTTTTTACCTTTCCATAGATGTCGTGCACTGATATATGCACAAAAATGGAAGCTTCAGTCAAACCCTCCAAATACACATGTCTGTAACCTGAGGTCAGAGAGAGAGAGAGAGAGAGAGAGAGAGAGAGAGAGAGAGAGAGGGCGAGAGAGAGAGGGCGAGAGAGAGAGGGAGAGAGCAGAGGGA
>OMKI01056823.1:2815-12815 GCA_900302315.1 Phycis blennoides | reverse complement strand
TCTCTCAGGCTTTTATTTTCTGTAAGGTGACCTTGGGTGACTTGAAAGGCGCCATCAAATAAAATGTATTATTATTATTATTATATATATACGTACCTATGACCTCCAGGTACTGTGAAACTACTGAACTGGGATCAGGTCCTAGGAAAACATAGAAATCAAGGATTCCTCCAATGGTGCGCCAGGTGAGAGCCGGGGCAGGCTGGAGGGCCACGTCTGACAACACAGTGGCAAGAACAAAAAAGGTTGATTTAGTTTTTGTGGGTGATTTCATGTTACGTACACACAAGGTGGTGGTAACTGCAAGCTGACGTACACTTTACAAGCTTTATTGCTGTGAAACACGGCGTCAATAGCTTATTGAAACAGGGAGGGTAACTGGGACGTCGTCTCGTACCTATGCACTAGAGTCTACGGAACTGCTGAAAACTAAATCTGTGCAAAATTTAGGAAGTCAATTTTAACTTGACAACTTCTGTTTTTTTAAATCAGGCGATTCGTCTTGTTCGACTTCAGGGTGTGCGTGAGCCGTTTGTCATGGCGGACATTTAAGAGAGTCTGACACACAAAGCGATTGTGCACAGAGCGCGCCGTCTTCGTGAAGAGCATCATCACCCATGGCATTGCTGTTCAGGAGGAAGAACCCGTGAGCGTCTCCTCCATGCTCCATGGCCAGGTAGAAGGGATGTGCTCCGTACAGATTTGTCATTTCCTGTAAGGGGATGAAAAAGACAAGACGCTCTGCATCACCGTCTTCAACACAGAGCAACCATGGGAGTGAAGAGTTGGAAACCCTGAGATTCAGATCCAGAGTACTTTATTCATCAAGGGGAAATTAAGGATGCATTTTCCCTTATTTGTTGTGTCTACCAAGTGTCTTCAACTTGTTTCCTCAAGTTCTGCAAATTATCCATCTGCACCCTGACACCAATGTATTCATATAGTCCTCAATAAAATACATATGAAATGAGCAATGGCCCTTCTATGACTGATCTGCAATAGCATCTAAGCAATGACACATATTTACAATGAAACGCACACCTCGTTATCCCCAAAGGGTTATCTACATCTCGGGAAGCAATTCAATTATTTATTTATATTTGGTATTACGTGACGTGCGTGCCTGCGTGCGTGCGTGCGTGCGTGCGTGGTCGTTACCATAGGGGGCACGTCTCTGGCCCACATGGTCAGGGTGGTCCAGTGGATGTCATGCAGGAAGGTGGAGCGGTGCTCCCCGAGGCCGTAGATGAAGGGGCTGGGGAGGGAGCTGGAGAACTGGAGGAACTGATCCGCGTAGAAGAGGGGAGCCACCGTCGTGTTGAGACTGGGCAAAAAAAAGGAAAGTTGGCATTATTCATTTTACAATACACAATCCACACTTCAGCATCACTCCAGCGTTGAGACGAACCCCAAAATGCACGCGGCTGCGCAGTGAAGCAGTGACGTCGTACTCACAGCACTGTTCCCGTAGAAAGCCGCTTCACGATGAGGCCAAAGGGCTCTTTGGAGAGCTCCACAGAGTAAGCTGGACTCTCCGCCTTCTTAGTGGCATTCGGGACAGCAATGGGCACCTCGAATCGGGCGTTAGAAGGGTCAGTAATCTGGATATGAATGAAGAACATGTATTAACTAGATTACAACTTTACAGCCATGCGTGTCAATGGAGCCACTGTGGCTGTGGTCAGTGGGCTTAGGGATACCTATGTAGGTGGGCTGTGGGCATTAGAATTTGAACCCAGAGCTTTTCAGATGGGAGTCAAACACCCTAACCACTTAATCATCCCATCCCGTACTCCCCGGGAGCAAAAAAAGAAAACAAGGTCTATTGTTATGTTAGAATTTGCAGAGCTCCACGCACCCGAACGCGCAACCTTGTGTCCGTTTCATGTCGGATCTCCAGGTGAAGAGTGAGGACGTCTCCTGGGTAGTAGGTCTTTGTGTCCCTCACCAGCCTGCCCTCTACCCCGAGAGCCGTATCATTCACGGACACCAGCGAGTACGAACCAAACCCCTCGGGGTAGAAACACCAGGGGATGCCATTTCCGCCTGACGGGGAAGAAGAGGAGGAGGACGACGACGACGACGACGATGAAGCTGGAATGAAGCAGCAGCTCCTGGCCTCACACATCTCTTTCGTCACGACCACCCCTCTCTCTGGATAACAGTCAAACCTCCAGGATTCAGGGGTTACTCCACACGCCTGCTCCTTTCTTCCTTGGGCGTCGGTCCTATTAGCCGGGAGGTGTGGCGGGGGCTTGAGTGGTGCAATGCGTAGCGAGGACATCGAATAAAGGAGCCAGGCGGCAAACATCAGGAGCAGTGTAGAGCCCAGCACGAGCAGACAGGTGGTGCCCGAACATGCCGGCTTCGTTGGAATCAGGGGGCGCTCACACTCGTTAGGGTCCCTTACCTTTAGACACAATCAAAGCAAACCACGTTGGAAACAAAGCTAGGCTAGGCTAATTGTCCATTTGGAAAAAGGAGAAGTAGCTTTGATTTGTAATTTATCCGATCAATAGTAAAATAATATTGTTGTCAACTCACCGCTTCGTTTTCTTGGGTGGTTGCAGATTCCCCCCCAACAGCTGCATTAGAAAACTGCACATTTTCAGGGTCCAGGCGCTTGTATGAGACCATTATCAGAAGCTTCGAACGGTTTGCTTTAGTTGGAGTCTAGTTGGAGTTCCATTTGGAGTTGCATGAATAAAAGAGGAATAGAAAGTATCAACACAGTGTGAGCTCACACAAAGACCAGATAACGAAAATGCCGTACAAAAACGTTGCAATGAAGATGTCGCAGGTGACTTTGCATTAGCCAAAATGTGTCAGTTCAAATGGTATGCAGGTGCTTTGACAGAATTGCTAAGAACTCCCATGGTCCAAAGTGTACTTTTACAATTATATCTTACTACCTGCCAGATTGGAAAAATCTACCGGCCAACAACTGCTGTATTATGCAACAACAACAAAAAATGTACCGGCCGAGGGCTACCACCATATCTCCACACTAACTGTTGGCAGGTGATAACACAGCACCCTGCTCGAATACTAACATATAGAGGTTAGCGTCAATGATACTAGCAATGGCTGTGTTGTTGTTGTTAGCTAACGCTATCAATGCGGTTGAGAAGATTACGTAATGAACAATGTCATGGCATTTTTCATGTTCAACATGCAGATCAACATTCTGTCAACTTTACCGTATTTTAACCTCGACACTCGAGTTTAATAGCTGGCCGTGGCGCGGTGCGTTTCACACGCCATCGTGTGTTTACTTTTACGGCGCGTTCCGGGACACTCGTAATTTCGAGACTTACGACCCATGAACTCTGGTATGTCGACCCAGATTATCAAGTTTCTCATTAAAGCCACACTACAGCCTAAAATAACGTATTTTAGTTGTTTAAACGTGACAAGTGTTGGTTACATAGTACTATGGATTGATACCGGTCCAGATCTTACGTTAAGTGAGCAAGGTTTAAAAAAAAACGGAGGATAATGTAAATTTGAACTCAAATTTCTGAGCTGGCATTGCAGCTGTTTATCGTTACTGTCATGTGGGTTACCAGTGACCTTTGGGGTTACCATGTAACATCAACCAAACGTTCTGGCTATGAACTATTAAAAAGTACATTTGTACAATGAAGAAAATCCAGGGATGTTGAGGGAGTGACATTCAATTGAAAGCGTGAATTCGGAAACATGTACATTTAAATGTGTTCTGCATCTTAATTAAAAAAAAATGCTGCTGGGGACAAAATTAAATAAAGAGTAATTTTACAACCACAAATAATCATTTAATGAGTCATGTTACAATACAACTAACCAATAAATAGATAAACAAGTTATAACAGTACCTTTACTCTATTTGTAGTAGCGGTTTCAAAGGTTTTAGGGAAATGGTGTCCATTGCCATTTGCTTGCCGAGACTGTTCCTATTGTTGTGAAGCTGTATGCTTAAATTACATACATAGTAGTCGGAGTAGTAGATTAGCATAGTAGTAGCACATCTTTATCTTCAGGACATTATATTACTTTACATTTGCATATGTTCTGCAGCCTGCTAGAATACAAATATTAATGACTTTGGGGGTAATTGCACAGAATTCACAGAATATTTAATATAACAGACTGCATCTGCATTAAAATGCATTGTCCAAATTGATGGGACATCTCTGAAAACCATTTTTTTCTTTTAAATATTTTCTATTAGTATCCTACTATTTATAGCCCATATTCAGTAATATAAAGATTCACATTGGTCAGTGGGTAATTATGAACATCTCATAGGGAAATCGTTCAACTCAAACCAGTGTATGGTGTTGGGCTCAGCCTTTCACAGAAGCTGAGTTGTTAATAATCTCCCTTTCAATTTTTTTGTCCACAATAAATAATGAATGCACAGCTTTTTGCCTTAGAACATAGATTTAGTTCATGAGACTTGGTGACTCGACTTGAAATAATGTTCCTTCAGATTATCATTGTTATGCCAATGATATGTACGTTTATGTGTCAAATACCTTGATAAGGAATTGTTTTATAATTAGCATAATTAATCATTCATATTATTTCACCTGCTAAACCGCTTCGACTGTCAGGGCCTGCCAGAAAATCTGACATATACCTAACTGATTCAATGAGAATCAAGAAAATAAAGCAAATTTGGATCCGCACAGGGCATAACATAAAACAAAGTGATACAGTTTGTGAACAGAACAGACACAGACACAGAACAGGCACAGATCAGACACAGGCAAACTATAACTTTGCCATATAGTGTTTACAGTGTTTCCCATCAGGGTGTTTGACACGGTTCTTTCAGTCAAGTCCCTTTAAACGACGTGGTCAAAACACACATTTTTAACACGACGGTATGAAGGTTTAATGCCTAAAATCTTGGAAACTCGTGTGACCTTTTCAAACGGCAATAACTGTACTTCTATTGTTCATATAAACGTCCGCGCCTCCTCCTCAGTAATGGTGTTCTGTTATGCTCATGTCTAGCGGGGAAGCAGTGTCACTCTGCGACGAGTCGTCCTCGTTCTTCCCACTGGAGGCAGCCTCCTCCTCCTCGGTGCGAGGCTCCCTGTGCTTGCGTCTATGAAGCCTGAGGCTCTGCGAGCGGCTGAAGCCCCGCCCGCACAGGTCGCAGCGGTACGGCCGCTCCCCGGTGTGCAGCCGGAAGTGGTTCTTGAGACTCGACGCCCGGGTGAAACTCTTCTCACATTCGGGACAGTCAAACTTCTCCCCGTAGTGGATTTTCTCGTGCTCCCTCAGGCGGCCCGACTGGTTGAAGCTGCGCTCGCACAGGGAGCAGCGGTAGGGCTTCTCGCCCGTGTGGGTCAGCCGGTGTCGGTTCATGGCCCCCGAGTGAGCGAAGCTCTTCCCGCAGTCCGGGCACGAGAACGGCCTCTCCCCCGTGTGGACCTTCTGGTGCCCCTTGAGCTGCCCCTTCTGGGTGAACTGCTTCCCGCAGAGCGAGCACTGGTACGGCTTCTCCCCCGAGTGGATCCGCATGTGTATCTGCAGCGCCGAGAGCTTGTGACAGTCTCTGCCGCACAGCCCGCAGCAGTACGAGGTTTTGGTTTTGAATGGAAACTGCAGGGGCGATCTGGGACTCGTGTCCTCAACGAAGACCACGTGGCCGGAGTCCTCTCCGGTGGAGTCTGGGGAGACAGGGAAACGGGACCGGGTTGAACAAACTGTTCCGTCATTTAAAAGCTATTTGGTGTGCGGACCCTGTGGAGTGTCCCCCTGTGGAGTGCCCAGTCAATGTGATATGGCCCTTGGAGGACCTCATGGAAAGCATCGAGAACTCGTTCGTCCACTGTGCTTTCCACTCACACTTCCTGTACATGAAGGTGTGTAACCACTGCATACACTTTAAACAACAGAGGATCGGGGAACACAGTCAACGCAAAATATTAAAAATGTACATTACACAATCATTTGGCAGACCTGTAATACAAGGATGGGATGAATTACCCTCTGCGTGAGGTGACGTTAACCAAGTTAAAATACAAACCTTAGGTAGCTTGTAATGGAAGTGAATGCTAGAATGGGGACTGGTAGAATGACCCTCAACAAAAATAGAGCCCATCTTGAGTGCTTTCTTTGCTCTACAGAGAATGATGGCAATGCATTTGTTTGGTTATGTTCAATGTACACAAACATGCCGTAGTTGCATTGTAGTTCTCGTCTTCCCATGTCCAACCTTTATTGTCGTCAACTCCAAATCCCAGCCAGCAAAGGAAATTCAATGCAGCCTTCAAATCAAAATCTACAGTGACAAAAGACATGCGAAATCCAATTCGTAATTGTGGTGTTGATCATATTATTATAATATGAATATTATTCCAATGTCAACATAAACCATCACAAATAATCAAAGAATATATAACCTTTCAGAATGTTTGTGATCTTGGAGCACAGTTCATGGTCTCTTGGAGCATGGCAGCAGTCTGTGTGATGCGTTACTGCATCTGAACCAGTCCAACGTAACACCAAACTGTTTCAATTCAAACAGCAACAACAGCAGCAGCAACAGCAGCAGCGATGATGATATATCTTCATCTATTTGTAACATCAGATGGTGCAAGAGGACAGATTATCAGTGGATCTAACTATTTTGGCCTGCGCGCGTGTGTGCGTGTGTGCGTGTGTGCGTGTGTGTGTGTGTGTGTGTGTGTGTGTGTGTGTGTGTGGGTGTGTGTGTGGGTGTGTGTGTGTGGTGGGTGTGTGTGTAACCTTGTACTGGTTTTTCATTGAAAAAAACATTGACAGTCATTGTATGATATTTCACAGGCTTACTATTGGCCAGTTCCTCTTCATCCTTTACTGTGATTCGGATTTCTGGGCTGAGCTCTGGGAGTGGACATTCCTCACAGCTGGAGACATCAGGGTCAAGGCTCTTTACTGGTGGGGAAAACCAGAGAAACACATCAACATGAACCAAGGCAACCACAGTGGTCCAGATTGGTAAACAATAATGGGAGTAAATAGTTAATCATGATAATATTAGTAACATAGGGGGAAATTGACTCCCAGCTTAAAGGTTCTGGGTTCAAACACAAACGTACAAAACCAAAACCTAACATATATAACATACTGAACACAATAACAAGAACCACACAGTGAGTCGCTTTGGAAAAAACGTGATATAAATAGTGAAACGTGTATTAAATACCACACAAGGGTTCCTCGTGCTCTTCTTCTTTCACTATTACATTCACGAGTGGGCTGGAGGCGGAGTCCTCCAGCCGGTCCTCAATTACTTCAACCTCACACTGGGACACGACGTCAGACTGAGGCTCTTCAGAAGAGTGGTTTTCGCCCGTCGTACTTTGGCTGTGCAAAACCTGTCGAAACAGTGATGGTTGGTTGGGAGAGGGTTATTGCATCACCTTGGACCGGTTGTGAATAGGACTCTGTCTAAGCATTGTTTAAACGGAATGTCTGGGGGGGGGGAAGGAATCACATGTCAGCGCCGCATTACCTCCGGAGAGCTGGAGTCCAGCAGCTCTGCCTGAGCGGTCAGCGTGGTGATGGCGGTGACCCTGGTGATACCGGGGCCGGGCACGCTTTTGGCCTGAGTGCACGAGCGCTTGTGGTTCCTCAGCGTCCCCGCCAGGGAGAAGTGCCTGCCGCAGTGGCTGCAGGCGTAGGGCTTCTCCCCCGTGTGGATGCGGGTGTGCCTCCGCAGCTCCCCCGGCGCGATGAAGGACTTGTCGCACTGGGTGCAGCTGTAGGGCTTCTCCCCCGTGTGGGTGCGCATGTGCGTGGTCAGCGTCCACTGCTGGGCGAATGTCTTGCCGCAGTCCGAGCAGCGGTACGGCGTGATGCCCGTGTGGAGCCGCTCGTGCCGCACCAGCGTGCCGGACAGGGCGAAGCGCTTGTCGCAGTAGGAGCACTGGTACGGCCGCTCGCCCGTGTGCGTGCGCTTGTGCAGCCTCAGCTCGCCCTGGCTGGCGAACCGCTTCTCGCAGAAGGGGCAGGGGAAGGGCTTCTCCCCCGTGTGCACCCGCTCGTGGATCATCAGCAGGCCCTTCTCGGGGAACCGCTTCTCGCACACGGAGCAGGGGAAGGGCCGCTCGCCCGAGTGGGTCCGCAGGTGACGCTGCAGCTTGGAGGCGTAGGGGAAGTCCTTTCCGCACACCGAGCAGGTGTGCGTGGTGGTGGCCTGGAACTTACCGTTTTCACGGGGATCGAACGCGCTCAGCGTCCGCGTCTCCTCGTCGATGAAGGCGCCGCCGACCCGCTCTGCTGTGTGGATGACGCAGAGGCTTCAAATTAAAATACACTCCGCTAACCAACGGCCAGCAAATCAGCCTTATGTTTGTATTTGAATAGCCCTTTTGTTGGTAGCCATGTGATACTATATATATATATCTCATAGATATTCCGATAGTAGTCAACATAATGAGGAACATAATGAGGTTGTTTTTTTTCCTGTAAAGAAGGTACTCCTGTGCTTTATCGTTTAGCATTTTGTACAGCCAAAGTTTTGAAGGCAGTAAGATGATTAGCACGGAGGTTGAAATGTCATCCAGTCATTTGGTTAGCTCTGGAAAGATTTAACTCTGATTATATCTATCTACATTGCTTCAGAAGACGTTGAATACATGCGTACACTGGTTTAGCATTAAAGCAAATGCCATCCACTTACTTAGCTGTGAATAATCCACCTCTTCCCCGTCTGAGTTGATTAGTCCTCCTATTTCATGCTGATCTTCTTCAACCAGCAGCAGGACAGGGCTCAAATCCTCTGGGATCTCTGAGCCCATCGTTGAAATGGTGAATCACCTTGTACAGCACAGCCAGGGGTGAATAAACAGTCAGCCAGTGAAAGTCAGCATTACTGTCAAAGACAATGTGAAGAAAAGAACAGAAGCTTCGCGAGACGGCGCAGGTGATGACCGTGTTTAAATGCACACTGTGTTTACAAGCTGGAAACTGGTTTTTAAGATGTTGATTCAGTGATCAACAAAGATGTGCACATTAACGATGTATGTATGACTGGATCCATTTCAAATAATTAGGCCTACTTCTTATACACTAGGCCTACATGTGGAAAATAAGTCAACTCGTTTGAAAGATGATATTGCAATGGAACTAACTTAAAACGAATTTTAAGTTACACAAACACAAAATGGGCCAAGAATAGGCTTGATTGTTTCTGCACTATAACTTCTGAACAGAATCAAAACAGTATAAAGCTTAGAACAAATAATGAAAATCAAATACAGTGTTTGACAATGTCATGCACTGTATTTGTCGATGCAAATGTTGCACCTTATGCAAGATCATTTCATGTCACTCCACAATAACTAAATACAAAGACATATCTGATTAAAGCAATAATGACCACAGACAGCAAAACAACAAAAACAAACAAAAACAGCTCTTAAAATAAACAACATGTAGATGTAATGTACTCATGGATGTATGCTCTGCATAATAATTCTATAATAATATTCTAATACGTATGAATGTGACCATATATCCATTCCCCGGAACCAATTGTCATGGTGACAACTTGTAGCTGGGGCTATTTCTACACGGGATGTCTGATCATCTAGGAGTGATAGCTATTTAAGTTTCATTATTATACCCAACAGATGGACTGTAAGAAATCGAAGTAAACTGTTAGAGGCGAGATGGCGAGTAGAAAGTAGATACCTACAGTCAGATACCTCCATCTGACATCTGCAATACTGTTGTCTGGTTTGTTGGACAGAGCAGTTACAGCACAACATAATCACTCATGTCTTTAGACCCTGATTATCCTTTTGACATCGAGAAAATTTTAATGACTATAAGCATGCTTGACAACCCTTTGCTATGCCCCCCTGTAACATTATTATTATTATTATTATTATTATTATTATTATTATTATTATTATTATTATTATTATTAGGTATTCACAGAGTATCTGTGGTTACCTATTGTTTCTTTAGGGTTTAACATGTGTAGACAATTTGGTGTTGATATCTCTTTCCG
>OMKI01056822.1:37216-76479 GCA_900302315.1 Phycis blennoides | reverse complement strand
TGCTCAGGACATCACCTCTGTCAAATGGTACCACAATGATAAACTAATGACAGCCAGTGACCGAGTTCAGATGGTGTCCAAGGGGGCCAAGCAGCGTCTGGTCCTCAACAGGACCTATGCCTCCGATGAGGGACAGTACAAACTGGTGGTGGGCAAGGTTGACACCAGCTGCAGACTGTCAGTCGAGGGTATGATGATATTTTTTTTAAGAATGACTAGCTATTCTAATTGTGTTTTTTATAAGCAAACCTGTTGGATTTGAGATCCTCAACTTATTGATTATTCATGTTTTTTGATACACAGAGGTGAAGATCACGAGACACCTGGAGGACAAGGTGTGCTCTGAATCCCAGAACGTCATGTTTGAAGTAGAGCTGTCTCACTCTGGGATCGATGCAGTATGGAGCTTGAAGAACCAGCATCTCAAAGCTGGACCCAAGTACAAGATGGAGTCCCGGGGAAATGTGTACACACTGACCATTGTAGACACCATGAAGGATGAAGAGGGCCAGTACACCTTCCATGCTGGTGAAAAGACATCCAGTGCCTCACTCTCCGTCTCTGGTATGTTCTAACTTAATATTAGTAATGAGTTTGCATGCTTGTAATCTCTTCCTGATTATGAAACGTAACCAATGCTTTTGTTTCCTCCACCACTAGGGGGAGCCATCACCAGACCCCTACAGGATGTGACAGTGGCCGAGTCCCAGACGGCCCAGCTGGAATGTGAGGTTGCAAACGCCACGGCTGAAGGGAGGTGGCTGAAGGAAGGCCAGCCTGTGGATTTCAGTGACAACGTTGTGAGTGAGGTGGAAGGAGCAGTCCGGCGCCTGTTGATCGTTATCACCAGACCTCAGGATGTTGGAGAATACACCTACCAGGTGGCCAACTCCAAGACCACAGCCAACCTCAGAGTGGAGGGTAGGTTCCAAATGCTCAGCTACAATCACACTTCAACCAATAACTCAATGGGTCAGAGGCTACTCTACTACTCTACTCTACTCTACTGAACTGCTACTGTTATGTGGTGTCGCTTTTCCACATCTCTTTAAATGTCTTGATGACAGTGTCACCCCCAAGGGGTGGCCACGGCCTCCATGATATAATAGCTGGCTCCCCCGCCTGGCGCATAATATGCTTAGTATGCATAATATGCTTAGTATGCATAGTATGCTTATCTCTGATCTTTTACTTTACTTAATATTCATATAAATATAATTTGTATATTTTTCATAATAGTTCATATGAAAGAAAATAAATGCCAGTCCCAGTCAATGCTTTGTACAATTCATAACTAGACCTATGTTATGTATTTTCTTCCTACATTATACAGTACCTACATTATCCAAATTGTTTCCAACGATGTTCAAAACTCAGAGAAACGTAGTCTTATTCACGGTAAGGGAGCGGTACATTTTGGTCATATGCCCTTTACCCATCAACTTCCGGGGAAACAGACAAAACCAGTAACCCAGTAGAGATATGATAATTCTATAGTCATTTAGCTTACTACGATGCACCTCATCAATAAGTGGCACATGCCAGCCACCAAGCTAATGGAGTGTTTCCCACACATAGACTTTACTTGGGCAGGTAATTTTCTTTTATTTGATCCATTTGAGAGAACGATGCCATCTGCGATCGATAGTGTTTCCCATATATTTATTATTGTGCATAGGAATGCACAATCTAGATATCGCTTTTCATCATATTATTGTTCTTCACACCAAATTTCTGCAATTAATGGAGGCTAAATGACTGAACCTCGAGATTTCATTCAAACGGTATTACAAAGGTCTTCTCCCGTATAGCTGTGTTATGTGTTTTTCATTTTTGTAAACTTTATACTTTTTGAGATATTTGTGTTTGAGATAATTGTGTGTGTGTGTTTTTTTAAACGCTTAAAACTCCCATAGCGATAACATTGAGCCTCGCTTTCCATTGTTACGTTTGACTCCGCTAATTCCTTTCCAGGTGTCATCTGGGCGGCATAGCTCAGTGGGTAGAGCGTGGCTTCCACAACCGGAGGGTTGGCGGTTTGATCCCCACCACAACTAAATTTATCTCAACGTTTACGGGCATTCCTATGCACAATTAATTCCTCATGTGGAATTACATTTTCTAGTTTAAAATAAAATCTTATTTCATTGCAGAGCAGTACACAACACGTTGATTTGCTCTCTCTCTCACCAACAAACTGACAACCATCTGTGAATAGCGTCCACTCGTTTTTTGGTGTGAATAGAGCAGAGCAACATTTTGAAACATGAAATGTCTCTTGTTGAAGTTTTGGCTATTGGCTTTTGTAAACAATCAGGCTATTGTTTAGTGAAGGGTACTTTGCAATTCTCCTATTGTGTAGAAATATTGATCAAGTCTTTAGTTCCCCTTCACACTGCTGTAATTCTTTAATTGTGAATATCTGTTAAATATCTAATATCCATATCCAATAACTTAAAAACACAACCAAAAACACTTTCAACCTCCCCCCATCATCATTCAAACCTTAACTGTATAATAAGAAACTGAAAGTCAGTATGTGATTCCTCTTACATTGACATCGTTTTCATAGACTTGTGGTGTTGATGCATGTGCTACCCCAAGATTTTAAAGGTCCAGTATGTAGAATTTAGCAACAGCTAGTGGTCAGGTTGCAGAATACACAGTACCCCCCCACACACACCCCACCCCCCCTTTCCAATGACCACGGTGGCCTGTACTTTAGGTATTACCGTTTTGCGAAAAAATCTACATTCATTTTAATTGCACCAAGGTCGATTTTTGATGGCTCTAGCCTGCGAATAAATCAGTTTAACTAATCACAAATAGGTGCGTTTGTTACCATGGTGACTATATGTTGTAGGCCATGGCGGAGGAAACATTGTGTTTCTCACACACTCTTATTGCATCCATAGTGGTAAACTACATTTATCTCCACAACATCTCCAATGCATTAAACAATACTCATCCAATTTGAACAATCCCCCTCATCCACAAACTGCCACTCTCTACACTCTTTTACACTTAAATTCAAAAGTGAAACTCCATTATAATAGAATCCTCTAAATACATAGAATATTTTGGTGAAAGAATGGAGCAGGTTCATCTTCACTGGCTATATGAGGCACATCTGAGAGAGGGTTAAGCTTCTTGGACATTTTTAGTATAACACCACAGAATGTGTAGATGTGTAGAGCTCTGTCTGTGCAATGGTTGATTTGATGTCCGCGTGCGAGAGAGGGTTATACTTCTTGGACACTTATATACTGTATAATGCCATGGAGTGTGTGGATGTGTGGAACTCTATCTAGCCAGCGATTGATTTTGATGTGTGTTTGAGAAGGACAAGTTCCTCGATACATACTATAAAGCCACTGTGTGTGGCGCAACCACATACAGCATCACTCATAGAAATGCTTCCACACAACAACGGCACTAAAGAAGAATCACAAATGGGTCGTAGCCATGGGGGTAACACGCTACCCTCCTTCCGCTCTTGCATATCTTTTAAACATGTTCTCTCTAGAGCAGTTCTGGGCTACTATATAAAATGCCGGTGCAACATGGCGGCATCCATGGAAGAGGTCCCACTCGCCATGTAGATATAAACGGTTCATTATAAGCTAACAAAACGATTTTTATTTTTCATCAGATTATTCACTAATAAAACATACTTAGGAATATTATATTCCCTTTCTGCCAAATCGGTTCCACTAGATGCCACTAAATTCTACTCCACAAATGTCTAGGGGCGCCAGACAAACAGGCCTCAAGCAGCCACAACTCAGACATTTTGTAGATTCAGAATTACTTTGCTTGTGACTAGAAGTGCTTTGATTCTCTGGTTTGCAGCTGTAGTAACTAGAATCGAAGTGCTTTTGTTTGATTGATTGCAGCAGTGAAGATCAAGAAAACCTTGAGGAATCAGACAGTGACAGAGACCCAGGAGGCAGTGTTCTCTCTGGAACTGACCCACGCCGAGGTAAAGGGGGCCCACTGGATCAAGAACGGTGTGGAGCTACAGACCAGTGACAAATACGAGGTCACCTGTGAGGGCATGGTCCACACGCTGAAGGTGAAGAACTGCAACACCCAGGACGAGTCAGTTTATTCCTTTAAACTGGGCAAGCTGTCTGCCAGCTCCAGGCTCAACGTGGAAAGTAAGTCACCTTTGTGACTATTCTGGTGTGACTATTCTTCCTTGTGACTATTCTGGTGCTCCAAAGAACTGATCATATGTTGACATGTTTCAATTTGTCTCAAAGCTATCAAGATTGTGAAGAAGATAAAGGATGTGACATCACTGCTGGATTCTACTGCCTCCTTTGAGATGAGTTTGTCGCATGACGATATCCCTGTGAAGTGGATGTTCAACAATGTGGAGATCAGCCCAAGCAACCAATGTAAGATCCTGACGGAGAGGAAGGCCCACAAGCTCATCATCCAAAACTTGAACTCTGGTAACACTGGAGAGTACACCGCCGTGGTGGGACACCTGCACTGTAGCGCCAACCTCACTGTAGAGGGTAAGACCATCACCTATGGCCACTCTCCAAAATGTTGAGCAGATGGTTGTATATTTTTTTATGAAATGTGAATTCAACTATGAAATGCATTCTCTTTTGACATTTTCAGCTCTGCGTGTGACCAAACCCTTGAAGGATGTGGAGGTACCAGAGACCCATGTGGCCACTTTGGAGTGTGAAGTCTCCCATTTCAATGTCCCCTCTACTTGGCTGAAGAACGGTGTGGAGATAGAGATGAGTGAGAAGTTCAGGATTGTGGTCCAGGGCAAACTTCACCAGCTCAAGATAATGAACACAAGCAGTGAAGACTCTGCCGAGTACACGTTTGTCTGTGGAAATGACAGAGTCTCTGCGACTGTTACAATCAGCCGTGAGTTGAATTCAACCAATGTCATGGCATTTATCACGACTTGGTAACAGCTGTTGTATGGATGCAATTTAGCAACAGTAAAATCATGATAATCTGTTGTGTCCTCAGCGATTATGATCACATCAATGCTGAAAGACCTTAACGCCCAAGAGAGAGACACCATCACCTTTGAGGTCAATGTCAACTATGAGGGCATCACCTACAAGTGGCTGAAAAATGGAGTGGAGATTAAGTCATCAGACAGATGCCAGGTTCGCAGCAAACAACTTACTCACACCCTCAGCATCCGGAACGTACACTTTGGAGACGGAGGAGAGTACCAGTTTACCGCTGGATCAGCAGCCACAGCAGCAAATCTCTTCGTCGAAGGTATTCAACACTCCTTCAATATCAGAGTTGCTTCTTGAATTGTTTTTTTGAGTGGGCTTATCAATGTGATGATTTCTTCTTCAGCTCGAGTGATTGAGTTCACAAAGAAAATCAAAGACATAAAGATCACAGAGAAGAAGAGGGCTAGTTTTGAATGTGAAGTTTCAGAGCCCAACATCCAGCCAATGTGGATGAAAGATGGACAAGAGCTGGACTTGACAGAAGAAAGGTATTTTTGTTGCTTGAGTTTGGCTCAATATCCACTCTTCTCTTCTCTTTTTCGATGCGGTGTACATATATTGTGTAATCCCTGCTCTCTTTCCATCTCACAGATATGTTGTTCAGGCTGAGAAGTTTGTCCATCGCCTCATGATTCAGACAGTGCGTATGTCTGACGCCGGGGAGTATTCAGTGGTGGCTGGATCCAGTGTGTCCAAAGCTCACCTTATCGTGGAGGGAAGAGACATCAGAATCACCGAACAAGCTGACAAGGAGATCACGGTGAGGCACACAACTGCAACACAAAAACGACCACATAAATAATACTAGCAGAAATACATACAACTTGGTCCTGATCCTTGGTCCTATGTCTGGACCAACGAAGATAATAATACGAACACAGCATCCAGTACACTCTTTCTGCAATCTTCAAAGTTCAAACCTTGTCTTTTCCTTTCAAGGTTTTGGAAAAACAAAGAGCGACCTTTGAGTTTGAGGTGAATGAGGATGAAGTGGAGGGCCGCTGGCTGAAGAATGGAGTTGAGATCCAGTTCTCAGTTGAGGAGAGGTTCAACTACGTGACCATCAGGAAGATCCATCGTCTCACCATCTCTGAGACATACAGAAGTGATGCTGGGGAATATACTTTCATCGCTGGCAAAAACAGGAGCACCATGAACCTCCGTGTCAACAGTAATTCAAATATTATAAACATAAAGGCTTTACATGTACACATTTGAAGAAAAATGCAGGGAATGCTTTACATATACAAAAATATATTGAGAGTTTGAACCTGAGTCTCATTTATCTCCCTCTCTAGCCCCAGAGGCCCCTCAGATCATCAAGCACATGGAGCCCCAGTCGGTGGAGGCTGGTAAACCAGCTCGCTTCACAGTCCAAGTGACTGGTGTTCCCCAGCCAAAAGTCTCCTGGTACAAGAATTCCCAGGCTTTGTCTCCTGGCTTTAAGTGCAAGTTCCTTCGTGATGGAAATGAGCACACTCTGCTGCTGATTGAGGTGTTCCCAGAAGATGCAGCTGTGTACAACTGTGAAGCCAAGAACGACTATGGAACAGCTACAAGCACGGCACCACTCAATGTAGAAGGTAATTGCACCTCTGCATGAGTCATTAAAGTAAATAAGATAAGATAAGATAAGATAGCCTTTATTGATCCCCCTTAGGAGAAATTCACAGGTGACCAGCAGTGGGAGAAAGAGTACGAAAAACAAAAAACAATAGTATTTATACAATAAATTATACCAATTTGTAATAAAGTTTTACTAAAAAAACAGATAAACATACTATATACATGTGATTGTCCGTTTATAGCCGTTTATAGTCCGTTAAATGCTGTGGAGGTTGGGATGATGTGGGGGTGTGAGGGTGATTATGTGGAGGTTGGATGATGATGGTGGGGATGTGGGGGTTTTGATGGTGATGCTGTGAAGGTTGTGATGGAAATAATGTGGAGGTGGTGATGGCGATGATGTGGAGGTGGTGATGATGAAGCTGTGGAGGAGGTAGAGGTGATGATGATAATGTTAATAGTGATGATGTGGGTGTTTTATCTCCAGTGTCTGAGGTGGTGTCTCCAGATTCGTCTGCCCTTGTTGCTCCTCCAGTGGTTCTGTTGCCCGTTGCTGACACCTCAACACCTGAGGGGGCGCCAGCGCGCTTCCAATGCCGTGTGCGCGGAGAAGGTAGGCGGCCAACCAGCATGTGGTGTACTTACTTTCAGCAAAACTACTTATACTACTTATATTAATATAGAATTTAGATGTTTTGTGATGAGTTGCTCTCTTTCTGGCCAGATGTGAAGATCAGCTGGTACCATGGTGACAAGGAGATCAAACAGTCAGACTTCTTCCGAATGTCCCAGTTCGATGACAACTGCCAGCTGGAGATCTCCAGGGTCTACTCTGAGGATGAGGGACAGTACACCTGTGTGGTCAGGAACAGCGCAGGAACCGTGTCCTGCTCTGCAAGCCTTAAACTGGACGGTCAGTCACGAGAACCCTTACTGCTGATAATCCTTACTGATAATCCTGATTGATTTGTACCTTGTCTGCTCTTCCCATCATCTAACTGTTGTCTGCAGAGGAATTCCTTCAGCGTTAAAATATTTGCATAAAGTGATGAACATGCTTCCTTTCAGGGCAAGCCCCTTCTGAACTGGGGCAGCAGGTCTCCACGTGCCTCACCAGTCTAAAGAAACATTCAATTGGGCAAAAGCCCACATTTATCCAGCCAATTGCAAGCTGTACTGTGCCCCATGGGGAAGTGGCCAGGTTCCATGCTTGTGTGTCCGGCACCCCAAAGCCACAAATCAGCTGGTTTCATAATCAGCAGCCCATTCAACCCACAAAGGATGTTGTCTTTCATTTTGATGATGTGACAAACACTGCCACACTGATTCTAGTTGATGCTTTCGCTGAGCATGCTGGACTGTACATCTGCAGAGCAGCCAATAGTGCTGGGGCGGTGGTGTGCTCTGCTACTCTCACCATAACTAAAGAAGAAGGTAACTTGGTCCCACTGCAAATGGTTTCCCTCCCTTCAGATGAATCTGTTGCATCACCCTTCTGCTTGAGAGCCTGAAGTCACTTCTCCCAGCTGTCCTTTGCCACCTCCTCCTGCATGATGCAGCCCAAGAAGACCATCACACCTCCATTCCCCCTCTTCTCTTCTTTTAACTAACCACTCAGAGAAACTCCTCCGCTCTGAGGTCATCACCCTGAAGAAACATCTCACCTTTTATAGGGACACTTTCTGGAGCTCTGCATGACATTCACTATCCTCTCTGTGTTATCCTTCTTACAAAGATACCATCACTCTCTAGTCATAAGTAATATTGACTTGTTAAAACATGTTGTCTTTTACTTCTCACTGTCATCATAATTCTCATAATTATTGTACATGTACATAATGTATGTATTGTATACTATTTGTATTGTCAACTTGTAATGACCTTGAATGGGGTTCTCTGTCACCGTGTCCAGGCTCTGAACTAACGTCACAACTTCTCTCCTCAACAGTGACTCAAGTTAAAGAGCAGATAGAAACCAAGACTGAATACGAAGTTAAAGGTAAGGCCCATTTATATTTGTTTCATAATGACCGACATTTTCATCACAGCACACTAGGAAAGGGACAGTTCAACAATATCTTCACCAATCTACTCGTTGACTTTAAAAGTGAATTATAAAACCTGATTATGGTTTTACCCAACAGCCACTTTTAAAGTGTGTACATACGTTATCACGTTGAACTATTCCTTTGAGTTTATTTGCCCTTCATAATGCATGGACTCTTGCATTGTTCTTCAATAGTAATGTCCTCCATGTTGTCATTCTTATCTGCTGTTCTCATGTTTTTTTCCTGATCAACATGCTTGATATACCAGTCTTTGACCCGTGAGGTTGCATCCGTTGAGCCTCTTTTGGCATGAAGGTTCATGCATATTTTTCAGGTGCAGAATATGTCTCATGAAAGATTCCAGACTTGTGAGAATGTGTATTTAAAAGATATGGATAAATAACCACATCTTTTAATTGTCTTTTTAATTATCTGGAACCAATGACTTTCTCCTGCCAAATATCTCCTAGCCTGGCTTGCAGATAGTGGGATGTGATTCCTTTGGTTTGCCTTTAAATAACACAAGTAAACTATATTAGTTCGAATAAACGCCTTCTCAAACAATTCTACTGCTTGATTAAGCAAGTTCATTAGAGAACTTTCTCATTGATACATTTCATCAGTCTTAGGAATAGAAAGGGCGTTTATTCTCCTGTCTGCAAGTCAGGTAAGGAATATTCTACTGCAAACAAGCCCGTCAGTTTAACTTGGAAACATCTATGCCTTTAAGTAATTTATGTTTTGAAGAAATTTCCACAGAAGAAGGATCAAAACCTCCTGCAGGTTTCTTTTAAAAAGAATCAAGTCTTGCGTTTATTCGAACAAATATGGTGAGTGAAACTGTTATTTCTTATGGCTTTGTGACTTGCAGCATGCATTTAATATTTACATGAATGATTCTATCAAATCTTTTCCTGTTATGCTTCAGAGGTTTTATTGTATTGACAGCTATTTGTGTCTTTTTTTCAGAACGGTCTTCTAATGAAGGGAGAGAGGAAGAAAGCAGTGTTCATCTCAGCACAAACAAGGAGCTCATAGGAGCAATGTCAGACACATTAGACATTCTGGATCAAGGGCTGGTATCAGCTGTCGACTCAGAGAACATCAAACCTTCGTTCACTAAAAAGCTAAAGTTGCAGTCGGTTGTAGAGAGAGACCCAGCAGAGTTGAAATGTAAACTTGTTGCCTGTCCTCCAGTTACTATCCTCTGGTTCCATAACAACAAACCTATTCAGAAAGAGCACAGACGTAAGATTCAAACAGAGAGTAAAATGCACATGCACACCACACGTCTAGTTATTAAGAGCATCAAAGAGAAGGATGCTGGTAGCTACAAGGTCATGGCCATAAATTCAGAGGGCTCAGCAGAGTCCACAGCATCACTGCTAGTGTCTCTTGGGGAAGAGCAGTCTGCTAACTATTTGAGCTTAGCAAGGCATTCTGCCAAAGCAACAAAGAGTGCTGATAAAGTGGCAGAACAGAAAAAAGAGAGGAAGTTTAGGGTGGACCTTAGGTGTGTCGGATCACCTTTTGATAAGACATCCAAAGGCCACCAGGTACGGTCCAAATCAAAGAGTCTGGTGCGCACGGTCTACTTCAGGTCGACTTCTCCTTCCAAAGCTGAAGCCTCAGCTAAAGAGTCCCAGCTTCTGGAGATTGGTTCTGAGCGTGCCCGCTCCCCGCCGGCCATGTTTGAAAGCTCGGAGCGTTTTAATGACCGGTTCAGTGATATCTACTGTGACAGGCGCACAGGGGCCAGGTTCAGTGATAAGTTTAGTGACCGGTGCAGTGATCGATACAGCGAAAGGTTCAGTGATACCGAAAGCCTTCACGAAGTTAGAACCAAACTGACCACGCTCCAAAAGGCTGTTAAATTAAAGAAGAGGATGTCTATATCCACCATGTCCTCCTCAGAGTTTGATGTGGAGTCTGTAGCGAGTGAATCCAGCTATGCTGACTATGTGGACAAGTTCAGGGTCAAGGGTCCCTCTTCCTTGCCAGATGTGCAGCACTTCCATCGGTCATCTGAGACAGGTCGCAGGGAGCTTCAGGGCAGGACTTTAGGTGTGGTTTCTCAGAGAAGGCAGGCTTCCCAGCACCGTGTTAGGCATTCTTTTGAACCCCAGTCCAGAACTCGGGCCATCCAGATACTAAAAGGTGACACGACAGTGGCAGGTGAGAAGAACCTCACCTGCACATTAACCGAGAAACATGAAGATGAAAAAGATGATACTTTAGATGATTCTCAGGCAGAGTGTGGATTGAAAAGTGAACTTGATAATAACAAGATGGATGTGGGTGAATCTGAAGTGCCGTGCACTGAAACAATTGGTACAGTGTCTTCATTAATCACAGAGTCACCCAAAGCTAAGTTAGGTAAATTGGCCGAGAGATCCCTTTGTGACAGGGTAACACCAGGAGATGGAGAGGAGGAATATGAGGAGTCACTGAAGGCTCAGTACGAGAAGAGCTTTGAGGCTGACAGGATGGAGTGTGAGGAGAAACTCCTTGCTCTGCGCATCAGGAAATGGCAGCAAGGGATGCGGATGTCTCAAGAGGAACCTTTTGAACCTGAACATGACCTCCCCTTGCCAGCAGAGGAACCATTCTTAAAGCCTGAGGAGCACATTTACAGCCAGGAGATGACGATTGAACCAAGACCAGCTGTAGAGGCTGATACTCCCCTCCCATTCCCCCAAAAATCTCCCAAAATTAAAAAGTACTTTGGAAGCCCTGAAACTGTGCCTTTGTTGAAGCCTAAATCACCCAGGATGAAAAGACAACCAGAGGAAGCTGAATATTCTTCATTGAAACAGAAATCACCCACAATGAACTCTAGAGGCGAAAGAATGTTGTTTGAAAAGAGTAGAGAGGAGCGTGAGCTACAGTTGTCCAGGGAGAACATATCTGAGCTGAAAACAGAGAGTGAGTACTCCAGTGAACAAGAAGCCTTGAATGATAGGATCATGAAATGGCAGCAGGGGGTGCAGATTGAGCATGAGCAGACTGTGGAGCTCCCACCAGACTGGGTGGAGGCCTACCCTCCATATGACACAGTTCATCAGTCTACTGATATACAGACAACCAACCAGCCTACAGCCCAACAGCTCAGTAGGACTTCTCCTGAGAAGAGAACTATGGATAAATCAACCCCGGGCGAGGTTAGTTCTACTGGGTTACTGGTGAAGAAAGATGAGAAAATTGTTGAGGTACTGGCCACTGAGGGGCGGGAGACCAGACTTCAGAAAGACAGTGAGTATTTTGTCAGTGAGGAGGAGGCCCTAGCTCAGCGACTTCTCAAGTGGCAACAGGATGTCCTTGACCAAGAGGAAGTTGTGGAATTAGAGTCTGAATGGTCTATGGGTGAACAACACTATAAACAAACTCCCTCAGAACCTTATGTTTCAGGTTATGACTGTTCTCATGTTCAGACAGAACAGCATCATGCAGTCATGTCTGAGGAACTCTATGAGTTTGAACCTCCTGCTCCATACAGAGATGGAAGCTGTCATCAGTTCCAGGACCAAGCTCCTACGAAAGAACTGCCACAGACTCATTTGCTAGTTTATAGTTATACATCTAAACATCTGTTTGAATCCTTACCTGACACAAAACCAAAAGCTGTTCCCCTGGCTGCAGCAGCTGCATATACCCCCCATCCCCATAGGGGAACTGCAGAGTCTCCTGTTGATAATAGCCTACATTACAGTTTTAATATTCCCATCCAACATCCCCAGGACTCAGCCCCACCATCTGTAGTCGATAGAAGACATAAGGGCTCCCCAGTCCTAAGCTGCTCTCCATCCCAGCTCCCTAGTGTATCGTTCCAAGGAGCTGAATCAGGTTCTTCTCAGGCTCCCACTAACATGTTAAAGAAGTCCTCTCCAGTGAGTCGACAACCTCCGAGCTGGAGCACACAGGAGGGTCTGGCGATGGAAATGGGGCAGAGGAGGAGCAGGGAGTACACATTTCCTGTGAAGGAAGGTCAGGTTGTACAATCCGACGGCTTTAGGGCACAACATGACCAGGTGGATATTAGGGAAGTACAAAGAGAGAGTATTGGATCCAAAGAGACAATTGAATGGAGGGATGAGAGCCTTGAGGCTGGCACAGCACATGGAAAGATGAGTGACTTAGAAGTATTTTTTGAAACCAAGGTGTCCAAGCATGAGAATAATGAAAATGAAAAGAAGGAAATTAAATGCTCATCTCCAATATTTGTAAAAGAAATTACAAACATGAAAGTAAAAATTGGTGAAATGTCAGAATTTACTTGTCAGTTCCATGGCGACCCTGAGCCATCAGTCACATGGCTTAAAGACAGTCATCCCTTAACTCACAACCCAGATTATGACATTGTGATAAAACCCTGCCAGTCAAAGCTGACTGTCTACTACCCAACCACAGAACACGAGGGCACTTTTGTCTGCATCATAACCAACAGTCATGGCCAGTCCACCTGCTGTGCCAGCCTGGAGATCTCAGATGAGAAGCTGCTGAGAACCTCAGGAGCCACTCAGGTGCTGTTGTCTGAGGAAACCACAGAGGAACACCAGGAGCTCTCCATAGAGGAGGAGCTGCAAGCCTATATGAGTACAGGAGCAGCAACCCTCCATGTGCCTCAGGAAGGAGACCCCAGACCCCAGCGCCTTGATGACTCCTGCACCTCCTCTCCAGTGGAGATCAGAATCACCTCTGCCACACCACTACCTGACATGATGGAGGATGCCAGTGAGGAGAAGGCAGCTCCCATGGTTGGCACCAAAGATCCCACTCTGCAGAGTAAAGAGGGGGCCTCCCAGGCTGTGAAACACAAGTTTACCTTCTCCTTTGATGTGGCCAGGGAGGCTCCAGAGGTGGTCACTGAGCGGGAGAGCATCCTTGGTTCAAATGGAGAGACTGCTGTGTTACAGTGTAAGCTTACTGGAGATCCAGCCCATCAAAAGACTCATGCTGCTTCATCTGGAAAGAAGCTCAGCAGTTCCGATCCAAATAAGCCTGGGGCTTCCAGAGAGCCGCTGCCATCTATCTCTGGCTGTGGCCTGCAGTCTTCTGCTGCTCTGATCAAAGTTTCTCAGATTAAGCAAGCTTTTGAGTCTGATTCACCTACCGGATTCAGATCCCCCCCACACACTGAGGAACAAAGAATGGAAAATCTATTTCCTCAGGAGTTCATCCCTGTGCTGACAGAAGAATCACATGATGGCGAGATTGGAGACGGAAGTCCACTCATACCTAAACATAATGTAGAAGAAGCTTTCTGTTCCAAAAGTACAGCTGTATTTGGGGAGCCTGAAAAAGTTCTGACATCAATGACATTCATACCACCTGAATCGGCATCTGTCCAAACTAAACCTGGATCAATAGCATTTTCACCAGCTGGTACAGGGTCTGATCAGACCAAGCCTGACATGCTTGAGTTTGAGCCAATCATTGTGTCAGAGGACGACGGTGATATCCAGACTGGGGAAGGGGCTTCATTGCTAGATGGTCACCTGAAGATGCATACATTTGTCCAGGAAGTGCAGAACAAAGCAGATGTGGTCAGGCCGGAGCCTTTGCTTCCAGGGAAGGTGGCTGAATACACTGAAGCTGGTGTTGCAGAGGAAATGGAGAGAGAGGCAGCTATCCATGCATTTGACAGAACTAGTAGCTTTATACCTTTCCAATGTGATAGGACAGTAGCCAAGTGCTCCTCTAAAGTGTCTGCTCCAGTCACTAAGGTCGCTACACATAAGGGAATTATTGCTACCGCATCACCTCCTGTTAGCCATGAGTCTAAATATCACAGTGCGGAGGTCTCAGCTCTTATAGAAGATGAAGCATATGAGGAGGCAGGTGTCGATGTGGATGAACAGACCATAGGAATCAAAGAGGTTGTTTCTATACCTGAGAATTTGAGAGACTATACTTTAAGTAAGGAGTTTAAAATAGGAGAGGAGCTGATGTCTATCCCAGAGCCCTCAATGGATAGTGGGGTCTTCCTCAGTATTCCAAATTCACAGGTAGATATCCAGGAAATATCTGAAAGGATTGCTGATCCTGACATTCTTGTTGATGTTCAGAGGCATGTTGGGCTTCTCCAAGAGGGATCTACCAGCGAATCACAAATAATGGCTGTAAAGTCCAGAGCAGACGGCATAGCATTTGATACAGGTGCCTATGTAGCGGAACAAGAAACTGAGAAGCAGACTATAGCTAAACAGGTTAGCTGTGACATTGACACTGCTTCAGTTGAACTAGGAGCCTCTGCTGGGATCATGGAGGTAGAGGAAGTTACTTTCAATGCTGTGTATGACTACTATAACCCTCCAACAGACTGGGGACGACCACTTTCCCCAGAGTCTGAGATGTCCATAGAGATAGGCAGCACCTTCAGTGAGGATATAGCAGATGTTGCTGAGAGGTTTTTCACCCCTGCCTCATCTACTGAGATCTCACAGACGGCCGCAGAGTCCTTCCAAACTCCCATGTCTCCAGAGTCTTTCCATACTCCTTCTACCGGCATGTCCGGGGGGTTCATGACCCCTCCAGAATACCCCTTCTCTTCTACAGAGCGGAAGAGGGCCTCAACGGCTGATTCCAATGAACTCTTCTTCTCTCCTTCTCAGTTCCTGAGGTCTCCTGTTGATGAAGGCATTGATATTGGACCTTCTGCGTATAGTTTGGATGAAAGTCGATTCCTTGCTGAAAGCAAAGGGTCTCTTGGTCTTGGTTCGCTCCTGGAGAAGGTTCAAGGAATCCCTCCAGCCTTCCTCAAACCTCTTACAAAGAAAAGGGTGTTTGAAAACGATTGTCTCACCTTTTATGCCGAGGTGTTTGGTCTTCCATCTCCAGAGGTGAGATGGTTCCACAACAAATCCCAGCTGGTGGCTGATGACAGAGTCCGAATGCATAGAGATGGAGATAACATCAGACTGACAATAACCAGTGTCACCAAAGCAGACCAGGGGGAGTACATTTGTGAAGCACTGAACTATGTAGGGGAAGCCAGAAGCGTAGCTTTAGTAGTTGTCGTATCTCAGGAAGTGAGGTTCATGCCTGCTCCACCTGCGGTGACTCATCAACACATTATGGAGTTTGACGTGGAGGACGATGATACTTCTCGCTCTACCTCCCCTCAAGAGATCCTCTTGGAGGTTGAGCTCGATGAGAAAGAGGTCAAAGAGTTTGAGAAGCAAGTTAAAATCATTACCATTCCCGAGTATACCGCGGATAATAAGAGCATGATCATTTCCCTGGACGTTTTGCCTAGTCTGTATGAGGAGGGTGCTGTGGACTTTGTCACACAGGAGAATGATGATCTGAAAATAGCATTTGAGGTAACTGAAATGCCCCCAAGGTTCATCAACCCTATCTGTGACATGGAGACCCCCGAGACCACCACAGTCTTGTTTGAGTGTTCTCTTATGGGTAGACCATCACCTATCATATCCTGGTTCAAAGGTGACAAGAAAATTCCCCATGACAACAAGAAATATCTTCACTCCTCTGATGGAGACAACCATTTTCTGAAGATATGTAAAGTAAGCACCCAGGACAGTGGTGTATACACCTGCAGAGCTATCAATGTGGTCGGGGAGACGGTGTGCAGGGCTTTCCTCAAGGTGTTGAGTGCTAAAACCTTCTCCAGTCAGACCCGAGGCCGGGAACTCACCGCTGTCTCCCTAGGAAGCGCCAAGGTCCAGCCACAGAAGTTTGACCTCATGGTGGGCAACATGTCTCTGGAGGGAGAGCAGGCATCGGAGATTGAGTTGGAGTTTGAGTTTGAGCATGAAGCTGATGAGTCCCAGCGCGCAGTCCGACTGGTGGCCAACACTGATCATGAGATGAGCGATCAGGGAGAGAAATACGTCAGCATCAACTTTGATGTGTTCGCTGAGCCAGCCAAAGATGATAAAGTAGAATTCAAAGGGAAGTCGTCAGATATGTGTAGCTTCCAGTTTCAGGTCACAGAAACAGCCCCTAAATGTATAATCCCGCTGATGGCTGTGACAGCAGCGCACGGTACGCCTGTGATCCTGCAGTGCTTGGTAAACGGCAAGCCTAACCCCACTGCTCAGTGGTACAAAGATGGACAGCTGGTGCAAGGCAGCAGGTGTATCATCCAGGAGAAAAGCTCCGGCCATTTCAATCTGCTAATCACTAATGTCACACAAACCGATGCTGGGGAATACAAGTGTCTAATCCAAAACCAAGCGGGCCGCACCGAAACTACTGCTCTCTTAACGGTGCTGTAGAACAGAAAGAGTCAGGTGTTGTGAAATGTATGTTAGGATTGTTTGAGTGTTTAAGTAGTTGTCTCGACTAGATGAGACTCAACTGAATTGCGATGGTTATGGTTGGGATGGTTTTATCTAGTGGAAGATCAATGTGAGGGTGAAGTGTAGCACACCAGAGTAATTAGTTTTTCAGTGGACTTGGTTGTATGTTGTGCCATTAAAATGGTCAGGGTTTACATTTGGTTTTCAAATCGTTTATCAGTTAACGTTAATTCAGATACTCTGTGATAAGCTACCAGTGTATGTATGTCAGTAATTTTGAATATAATAAATATAACATTATAAGTAGAGGAGTGACAGGATTATAAACATGCATAATTATGTGTTCAAATCATCTACTTCTAGAAGTAATAAGTACAGTTTGAAGTCAAAATGTCATCAAATGGATTTTGCTACCTGCAAAAATAAAAGATTTTCGTATTAAAATGTAAAAAGCAATCCTACCTGGTCATTTCATATATAATACTGAAATAACTGAAAGATACTTCATATGGCTTTCATTTGATATTACATATTACAAACTTCCCTTTGAATAACATATTTTATGGGTATATAAGAATAAGTAGTATCTCAGCCGATAAGTTAAAATATATATGCAAATATTTTACATTCACATATTCAGTACAGAAACATTATTCAACAATATTTGCAAACATCTGAAAAATGGTCTTGTGATGTTAGACTAAACACAAGAAACATATATGTCATATCATAATCATAAAGTGACCCTGACATTTAATTCCTCAATAGCGATATATCCTTTATAGCATTGAATAGTTATTACAAAGTTCAAATTTTTTATGGAAGTGTTTGTTTTGTGAAAGCTCTTTATGTCTGTCTAGAATGCAGTATTAATATAAGATGCTGGTTTAAATTGGTTTGGCTGATTGAACTTTAACCTTTTCTATATATATATTTTCAAAAAAATCTTTTTGTAAATATTTGTACTTTTAGAGATACTGTTGGTAGAGGCTGAATACAAACCCAAACAATAACTATGATCAGCTACAAAGCCATGAGCACACAGCTAAATAGTTATAGATATAGTTAATAGATATTTCGGATGAATATTACAGACATTGTTCTAACTGTACAGAAGTTGTGTTTGTCTGAGTTGGAGTTATATACATGATACAATAAAGGATTTGGTGCAAAAAGGACTAGTGTGGTGTATGTTTTTTAAGCTTTTCTTTACACTTCTTGGAGAATCTTGTTTATGTATTGTTCTGAAGCTCATAATACATAACATAACATTTTGGTTTAATAGGTTTAAAATCTTAACAGCTAACTACTATTAAGTTTGAAACCATGACTCACATCACAGTTATTTGTTCACTCCATTTATCTTTTAATAAAAAAAACTAAAAATTCCAGATTTTATTACAGAAAATAATGTTTAAATTGTACTATTCGATATGTCTATCAAAATAAAAATGATGTTCTAAAAGTAATTTCTGAAACATAAAAATAAACTGTCAATACATTGTCAATTATACTCAGTTAGTATTGATTGATTGACGTTAATTATTGAAGGTAAAATCGTTTTATAACAGATTAATTGTTCCTCTGCTGATCAAGTGGTCCTCAACCCTCCTCATTATCTCCTAACAGAACATTCTAGCATCTCCATGGAGACCAAGCGAGAAGATACCCACTCCACTTCTCTACAGCTCCCACAAAAAACTAGAACACTCCAACTTAAGCCAGAGCCCAAACGTTACTCTAGTTCTTTAGAGAAGGAAAAAGAAAAGCCAGTTTTCCTTAGCCAGCTCTCTCCAGCTGCTGTGACTGAAGGGGAAACTGCTAGGTTTACCATCACAGTGTCGGGCTTTCCCAAGCCCACTGTTCAGTGGTTCCACAATGGAAAGGTTATACAAAGCTCCACTGTTTATATACTGATAGAGGAGAAAGAAGAATACACATTGGTAATCACACACCTTACTTCTGACTATGAAGGAGAGTATTCCTGTACTGCCACCAATATACTTGGCCAAACCACCTGCTCTACATACCTGCAAGTTAAAAAATCTGATATATGTAAGGCAGAGAAATGGGTTGAACAAATGTTCAACGTTAAAGGTCAACCTCCTGCATTCACGGTAGAGTTTCAGTCTGAAAGATGCCCTGAGGGAGGAGAAGTTTATTTTAAATATGAAGCAAGTGGACATTCAGCTCCAGATGTAAAATGGTTTAAAGGTGCTTTTCAGATCCAACCAAATAGAAACTGTATCATCGTCAACAACTTGGATGGCTCTGGCTTAATCCAAATCAAGAGCGCCAAACAAGAGGACAGCGGCATCTACGCTTGTAAGGTCTCCAATCAGTTTGGAGAGGCTTCTTGTAGTGCTGAGCTGGTGGTTTTCAGGGAGGCTGTACAGCAGGAACAGCACACAGTTATTCAACAACGAGGCTACAGACTAACCATGTCTGAGCAAGCCACAGAGTCACGTTTGTACCAGGTCAGCCTTCCAGGACAGGAAAAATCTAGTTCAGATCAGATGGTTTACACTATTGGCACTGAGGACAGGCAGATCATTCCCAGTGAGCAGGTGGGAACCATTAGAGAGCTGAATATTTCAGCTGCCACTCTCCAGAGGGAACAGGTCACCCACCAGGCTGCCATTCTGCAGTCCCATGAGGTGGAGGAGATAGTGTCCATGGCTCCTGCCCATCCACCCCACATTTCAGCAGTCCCTCTCAGGCAGCTGCACATGGCAGCATTCACATCTTCTGTCTTGGAGAGTCAGGACCTCACAGAGCAACACTGTGATCGCATCCTGAGTCCGGAGCTTTTCCAGCTGCAATCTGCAGAGGAGAAGAAGTCTAAGGTGTTGTCAGCTATATCTGAGGAGGTTGTTACCCTCTCTACTGTTAGTACAGAGCCTCTGGGTGACAGGGTTTCAGCTAAGATCAAGCCCACCTCAGAACCAAAGCATGTTGTTAGCGGGTCACACGTGGATGCACGGCTGCCCCTCACAAGGGAGTCATCCCGTGACATCCCCCAGCCCCAGCAGGAGAGGAGTTATCAGGTGAAGGAAGGCGTTAAGATCTTATACTCAGCCCAGTTAGCAGAGAAGCATGTGCTGCTTGAGGGCCACACCACCCAGCTAGCCACAGCAGAATCTGCTGTCAAATCTTCACCCAGCAAAGTACAGCCAAGACCAGTCTTGGCCACTGTAAGTGAGACCAAGCAGTCTTTATCCAAAGAGGCCGCGCTCTCGATGCAGAGTCCTGAGCAGGAGATGGCTCGACTGTGTAGAGATATAGTGATGAAGGAAGCCCTCACAGCAGAGGAGAGGCAGGCTCTTCAAGCTGAAAACTCTCAACAGCTGCAGAGTCTGGATAGCGCAGAGATCATTCAGTCCCAGGTTGAGCCAGAGCAGGTGTTGCACCTGCAGGTCATCACAGACCAGGACCTCCTCCCTTTTGCTGAGAGGTTCAAATGTGACAAGCCAGCTCCAGAGCAGGCTGGCAGCAGGAAAAGTCCAACCATTTTACACTGTGTCAGCCATTTTGAGCAAAGGACTGTTGTGTGTGAACATAAAGAAGAGTTTGATGCTACCCCTAGCACCATCACTGTCCAGCCCATGAAAGAGGTCTACGCTTCACTCCATCTTCACTCCAACCAACCTGTGCAGGAACTAGCTAAAGAGGGACTTCTTGTCATTGAGAAACCAAAGCAACTGCTGGCAGCACAGAAACAGGAGAAGGCCAGGAATCATGCAGCCATCTCAGAAGAGAGAAGGGAGATTACAGCAGATTATCACAAAGACCTTGATGTGTCTGTCACAGGAGTTAAAGCACACATTAAATCTGAGCCTAGACCTCAGAACATCCTCCAGGTCTCCTCCCACCCCATGCAGCTCCCAAAGGAGAGTCTTTTCACTGGTGACATGAAACAGCAGCGTGCCTTAGTTCAGAGGGAGGAGCGTTGGAATGTGATGCATGTCACCACTGTTGAAGATAGCCAGGCGTTGGAGGAGGGCCATACTGAGAGTCTGACTGCTGTGAATAAATTCACATGTCAGACAGCTGTAGAGCCTAAGGTTCCCACAGAGCCAGTTCAGGTTGAGAAGAAGGAGATCTCTACAGAGAGCAGCTTGTCCCTAGAGGCAGCAGAGCAGGACTTTGCAGTTCAGATACAGGAGGGCCAGTCAGTCAGACAGTCAATCATGATGGATGAGAAGAGTGTGATGAAAGGGGAGTTTTCTGATGAGATTATCAAGTCGGAGTCCGCTAAAATCAGTGTTACCACACAGCCTAAACTTTCTCTAATGGCACTGCAATCTGAAGAGAGCACAGCCCTTCCCAAAGAGCTGACCTTTGTGATTCATATTCCCAAACCATCCACTGTGAACATTAGACGTCAGCTGAAAAATGCTCTTCAGTCTGCTGTGGCCCAGGAACAACCACTGCTACTGGCTGATGTAGTTGGGAAGTTAGAGGCTGCACACGTCCAGGAAGTTAAGGTTCAGAAAGAGCCAAAACGGGCAATGTTTACATACCTTGTCACGTCATCTGGTGCCCCCATAGAAATCTCTCTGGCTTTTGATGGCGAGTACCCCCAGACAGCTGACCTGAGGTCTGAACTGCAGGCAGCCTTCCATTCTATAGTTTACCTGGAGTCCCAGGTCCTGACTTCAGAACAGCCCGGTACTAATCTTCTAGAGAGGCCTCAGAGAATGCATGTTATTTCAGCCGACTCAAAGGAAATGCTGTCGTCTGTGGTTGAGTCCATCCATGTAGCAGAAAGTATGGTGAATATTACGACAATTCAGTCTCAGACTGCTTCTCTTAAGACAGAATCTGGCATGGCGCGAGAGTCTCTGACTGCGGAGCAGCAGGTGGTCATTCAGGAAGCCAAGGTGATGAAACGGTTGTCCCTACCCCAAGTTGTCCAGGTCTCCAAGGAGGCCCATGTGGAGTTTGAGCAGTCAGTGCAGGTGAGCAAACAGGAGGTGAAGTCTGTGAATAGCCAGCGAGATGTAGCTGCTGTCGATGTGGGCAGCATCAGACTACCGAGTCCCAGCCCCACAGAGCAGTCTATAGACATTACCATTCAGAGGGATAGCCGGGAAATTACCTTTAAAGAGGAATTAACATTGTCCAACCCTGCCATAGTTACCTCTCTGCAGGATCTGTCTGTTGACGAGGACGGTATGGTAACGTTTAGCACCACCATAAATTATGTCACCAAGGTTAACTGGCTTTTTAATGGTAAATTGGTCAAATCTGGCAAAGAGTTCAAGTGTTCTAAAGACCACGACACATACACACTGGTTATCAACAAAGTTATGAAGGACAAGCATCAAGGAGAATATATCTGTGAGGCTGAGAATGAAGCTGGCAAGACAACAACATCTTCAAGACTCACTGTGGTCTCAAGAGGTTTGAATCCAGTCAAATCAGAACTGATCTATCCATCACTATCCATCTATCACTCCACATGCAACCAACTAACAGAACCATGCACACCAGTCACGTCAACGTAATAAATTTAACCATGGAAATTACTCCTTTAGGAAGCTCCATTTTATTGATCGCGGTCTTCATTTCACTCTTCAGAAGGTCACTTTACTAACTCACCATGGAAACATCTTATATTGGGTCTGTAGACCAGATCTCTCTAGCGTGGTGATCTGCTGAATACATAGTAGACAAGCATCTAGCTATAATGCCTAATGTCTTCAAGATCTGGTCTTCACCTCATCCACGTCTCATTCTCTCCATCAGCTCTTGGTTCATGCATGTTCCCAGGACTCCATTCTTTTTATTCTGGACAGAACAAGAACCCCATGTTGATGCTTTTAAAATATTAGGATACATCAGAACTCATGATACAGAACAGCATTGGTGCATGAAGGACACTAATATATAATTCAGAGCACCCTTACATCATTCAGCATACCATTTAGAACACCATTAGTTCATAAAGCATAGCAGGTATTCAGCATGGGGTCACTGTTCTTCCTATCTTTCCTTTCAACCTCCATTGTCTTTCTTTTCCACAGTCATTTTCTTTTCCACAGTCACCTACTGGAATGACTCCCATCATCACTGTGCATTGCACTATTCCTGTTCAAGAATCTTACTTCTATTAAATTTTATTAAATTGATTGTGATTTATGTATTGACATGATGACTAATTCAATCTGATTCTGTTCTTCAGTACCACCAATCTTCAAGCAGAAGATAAGCTCTGTGGAAATCAACGTGGGAGGCTATGCCAAGCTGGAATGTGATATTGAAGATGCTCCGAACGTGACCTTCAAATGGTACAAGTCGGGTGTGGAGATAAGGCAGAGCGACAAATACCGTATCCTCAGTCGTCAAAGCAGCTCCGTCCTAGAGCTCCAGAGCCCCACCAAGTCTGACAGCGGTGAATACAGCTGCAAGGCCTCCAACCTGCACGGCTCCGACAGCTGCTCTGCCACCATCACCGTCACTGGTAAGAGAACCACAGTGTGGTCTTTAAAGCCTTTTTCTGTGTATGGAGTTGTGTTTGTATAACCGAGTGGGTAAGAAGTTTGTTTTACGTGTGTTCCTTACATCACCCATTTTACATCCACATATTTGCCAAATTCATTTTTTCAAAGTTTGGAACATTAAAGTTGGTCCATACTGTACATATTTATATCCTGTTTTTCTATATGTTCTACCTACTCTCCTTAGAAATGTACCCACCAGTATTTATATCAAAACCAGAGCCGATGACATTGTATGTTGGTAAACACGCCCTGTTCCAGTGCTCAGTCACTGGAACTTCACCTATGGAAGTTGTCTGGCACAAGGACAACATAGCCATCTCTTCTGAGGGGAACTATTTGATGAAATGTGAAAAGAACAAGTATTCCCTTGAGATTACATGTCTTGAGCTGTCCCATCATGGGGTGTACCTCTGTAAAGCCTCCAACCCTGTTGGCACTGCTACCTTCACCACAGAGCTCAGGGTTGTCAGTAAGCCCAGCTTTGTGAAGACATTTGAGCCAGTGTCTGCAGCTGTCGATGATGCACTGCACCTGGAGTGTCAGGTGGATGAAGACACTGGTGTGTCTGTCACCTGGACCAGGGATGGCAGAAAGGTCCACCAGACCATGGAATGTAAAATGTCCTTTGAGGAAAAAGTGGCTGTTCTTGAGATCCCCAAGTCTAAACTGAAGGACTCTGGGAAATATGTCTGTACAGCCACAAATGATGCTGGGAGTTCAACCTGCCAGGCTCAGGTTACTGTGCAAGGTAAGATCTTAAGGGTTTGCTTTCGATGTTTTCATGAACAGATGCATCATGCAACATCTTGGCATCTTCCATCAAGCTGATGGTGTATTGTTGAGCCCTCTTGCGCTGATGCTAACACAGTCTTGCTTTTCTTAAGTTTTTCTCTCTGTACACTTCTCTCTTGGTAGTAACGCCATGTTTATCTATTTTCAATGATAAAACATATAAACTCAACACTTCTAGAGCCCCCTGCCTTTGTCAAGAAGATGGAGCCGAAGTTGACTTGGAAACAGGGCATTGCTGCCCGCTTACAGTGCACCATTAAAGGATCTCCAGAACTGCGTGTCCACTGGTTCTGCAATGACAGAGAGCTTAGCCATGGAGATCAATACAAAATGTCCTTCAAGAATGGAGCAGCCACTTTGGAGATGGTGAATGTTCTTGTTACAGACAGTGGGACGTACATCTGTGAGGTATCAAATGATGCTGGCAGTGATAGCTGTAACACCCTGATAGCAGTTAAAGGTTTGTCAAACTATTTGAAAAGTCCCGGAGACAACAAAGAATAAGAGGAGTTACAACAGGAGGCCTTGCTGTGTGTAATGCTATTATCTTGCCTCCCAGAACCACCCTCCATTAGGAAGGAGCTGCAGACAATGGAGGCTGTAAAAGGAAGTCCAGCTCACCTTGAGTGTGAGATAACAGGAACAGGTCCTTTTGAAATCACCTGGTTCAAAAACAAGAAAGCTATTACCTCTGATCAAAGATACAAGGTGGTTTCCCAAGAGTCTCTAGCACGGCTGGAGATTCAGACATTTGAAAGTGCAGATGTCGGAGATTACCTGTGTGTTGCTTCCAATGATGTGGGTAAAATAAGCACTAAGGCACTAGCTAAACTAAAAGGTTAGTACTTGTGGGTTTAGTGACAGTCATACATTGGGTGTTTAGTCAAACTTGAATGATGACATTTGACATGTTTTGTGTAGAACCACCGACATTCTCAAAGAGAATTGAGAACATTGTGGCAGTGTTGGAAAACACAGTCAAACTTCAAGGCAGCATAAAAGGCTCAGCTCCCATCACTGTTAAATGGATGAAAGACTCTGAGATCCTAAGAGATGATGATCCTAATATCAGTATGCAGTTTGAGAACAATGTTGCCAGCCTTACAATATCAACTGTCACTATCAACCATGGTGGAAAGTATACATGCCATGCAGAGAACGAGGCAGGGCAACAGAAGTCTGATGCTACTTTGACTGTTCAAGGTCAGTATAAAACATGAATCTCTAATTCCTGGTCCCTGAATGATGCAAAAAGTAAATATTAAGGACCATGAGCCAGTTTTGTCCCTACAACTAACTGAACTATCTTACCTCAGAACCTGCCAGACTCTTAGAACCTGCAGAGTCCATTAGTGTGACTGCAGGAGATTCAGCCACCTTGGAATGCACAATCACTGGAAGCCCAGACCTCAAGGTGAAATGGTTTAAAGATGGAAAGGAGATGACGAGTGGCCGTAAATACAAAATCACTCTGAAGGAGAAAACTGCAATGTTAAAAATTCTTGCAGCAGAAAAAGATGACACTTCTGAATACAGGATGGAGGTGTCCAACAAAGTGGGCAAGGACCAGTGCACATGCTCTGTTACTGTCCTAGGTTAGTTGCTTACCTCGCATATGATGTGTAGTGCCATTAATTAAGATAATGACAATAACCTTTACATCATTTGTTCAAGTTCATGTTCTATTTCTTCCACATTAAACCTATTTCTACATGAATAATCTTTGAAATAATTTAAATGTTTAACTCGTAACTAGCTGTTTTCTCTTCACCAACCAGATCGGACAATGCCACCATCTTTCACTAAGGCTCTGAAAAGGGTTGATGGTAGCCTCTCTGCGGAGGTCTCCATGGACTGTAAAGTGTCTGGTTCCCAACCAATGACATTAATTTGGTTCAAGGATGATGCAGAGATTGAGTCTGGGGGAAGGTTCCTGTCAGAGTTCAAAGATGGCTCTGCTACCCTAAGAATTATGAAGCTGCAGAAAGCTGACTCAGGAGTTTATAAATGCAGAGCTACGAATTCTGCTGGCTTTAAAGAAACAAGTGGCACTCTCTATGTCAAAGGTTATGGATAATCTTGACTTTCTCCATTCAGGTTGATCTTTTATCTTACGCCTAAAACGATGTAATGCTAACATAACATGTGTATGTCTTGGTTTCTAGAACCCCCAGCTTTCATAGTGAAACCAGATAACCTGGAAGTAATACCAGGCTCAACTGTTTGTTTGAAATCAACGTTCACTGGAACGGCTCCTCTGGCTGTCAAGTGGTTCAGAGAAGAAAAGGAAATTTCCACTGGAGGTTTATATTTCATTAAGAAAGATGCCTCATCCAGCTCATTGGATCTCCACTCAGTGAAACCCAGCGACTCTGCTAAGTTCACATGCCAAGTATCCAATGATGCCGGAAAGGTGGACTGTACTGCTGTCCTCTTTGTAAAAGGTGGCTTATTTTGTACATAGTTTTAGCTGTATATTTAAATCCTCTGGTCTTTAATTTAGATACAATGAAAATATATATTTGGCTGAAATCAATATTCTCTCTTTTCCCATCATCAACACATCCCTCTTCTCCCAGAACCGCCCATGTTTGAGAAGAAGCTGGAGGCTACTAAGATAGCCACCAGCGGCAGCTCTGTGAAGATAGAGTGTAGAGCAACAGGAACCCCTGTCATCTCATATAAATGGTTCAAGGATGAGATAGAAGTCAGCAGTAATCATAACTACATCATGGCTGTGACTGACTCAGTCGCCTCTCTGGAGGTGGTACACAGTGGAGTGGAGGATAGTGGAGATTATGTCTGTGTGGCATCCAGCGAGGCGGGTAGTGATCACTGTTGCTGTACCATAACAGTCAAAGGTTGGTTATATTTAGATTTATTTGCTGATAACATATTGATGATATATTGGCTTTGACACTGATGAATATGTATTTAATAGTGTATTATCAATGTGCTGTGGAGTTTGCTCACAAAGCTTCCATCTTCTTTTAGAACCCCCAGTCTTTGTGCATTGTTTGGACTCCAAAGACGTAGTGAAAGGCTCTGAACTAGTTCTGGAAGGACAGCTGTCTGGTTCTGCTCCATTCAGTGTATCCTTTTATAAAAATGCCAAGCTGCTCAGGAACGACAAGAAACACAAAGTAACAGTGAAAGACCACCATGTGGCGCTGCAGGTGCTGTCAGTAGAGGCAGCAGATACAGGCTTTTACATGTGTCATGTTGAGAATAAGGTGGGAAACACCTCTAGCGAATGTCAAGTAACACTCAAAGGTATACCACTTTAGTTAATGTATCCATTCATTTTGTTTTGCAAGTAGCATATCAAAACCCGAGTCATTATTGGTTTATTCATGGTTTATTATGATTTATTCATGTCATGTTTTTGCAGAACCACCATCATTTCTTCATAAGCTAGAGAACATGAGCTGCTTGGTGTCGAAGGAAGTGTCTTTACACTGTTCTCTAAAGGGGTCTGAACCCATGACGGTGTCTTGGCTTAAAGATGACCATGAGCTCAAAGAAGCTGAACACATTCAGATTACATATGAAAATAAGATTGCTCTTCTCCGCATTACCAATGTACATGCTGGCCATGCTGGCAAGTACACCTGCCTGTCTCACAACCAGGCCGGGAGCCAGAAGTGTTCTACTGTTCTGACTGTTAAAGGTTGGTTCTAACGTTTCTTGTGTCTTATATTAGTATTTCATCACTTTATGCCTATCCTATTTAGTATTTAACAACAAACTGTTTTATTAGAACCAGCTAAGATCACAGAGGAGGCAAAGTCAATCAGTGTAACCCAGGGAGATCCAGCCACCCTTGGATGTAGGTTCTCAGGCACCAAACCTCTGAAGGCCACATGGCTAAGGGATGGAAAGGAGCTGGCCTTGGGACAGAGATATAAGATTCAGAGCACCGACACCTCGTCCATTCTGAAGATCCTGAAAACAGAGACAAATGATAGTGGTGAATACACCTTTGAGGTGTCAAATGATGTTGGACAGAATTCTTGTGAAGCCTCACTAACTATTCTAGGTCAGTTATTTATTAGCACTATATAAATTAATACTGAATGTTGCCTTATACAGTAACTCACTATCTTACTATGTTTCTTTCGATGCCAGATCAAATACTTCCACCGTCTTTCACAAGAAAATTGAAGCAGACAGAGAGTATCAAAGGATCATTTGCCCACCTTGAGTGTCTTGTGTCAGGCTCCCTGCCTATTGCTCTACAGTGGTACAAAGATGAGAAGGAAATCCAGACTGATGAAAAACACAAATGTACATTCTTTGAAAATGTGGCTTTCTTGGAAATCTCTCGTCTTGACAGTAAAGACAGTGGCAGCTATACCTGTATAGCTAGAAACAAAGCTGGATCAGACCAGTGCTCTGGTATCCTTTTAGTCAAAGGTTAGAACACATGTCATGGTACCAGTGTTCTTTTTAACATACGCAACCAGAGCTTATAAATTGTATAAGTGAAATGTCATTTCACCATAATTTTCATTATTTTATCCACCAACAGAACCACCATTTGTTCTGGAAAAGCCAGAATCCATATCTGTTTTACCGGGTTCGAAGGTCAAGTTTAACGTCCTGATCTCCGGCACCCCACCTTTGACCATTAAGTGGTTCAAAGACAAGAAGGAGATGTTATCAAGCTCTGACTGCTATGTGGTCAAAGACAACACCTCCACCTTGCTGGAGCTCTTCTTTGCTAAGACCTCAGACTCTGGAGACTATATCTGTGAGATCCAGAATGATGTTGGCTCCACTTCATGCCAGGCAGCACTCTATGTCAAAGGTTACACATTTTCTCATTAAGTTAACATAAATTCTATGTTCAGTGTTTCTCCCATCCCATATTTACTCCCTTTTTTTCATTATGTTCATAGAGCCCCCCAAATTCATTCGAAGCCCTGAACGCGTGTCTGTGGTTCGTCCTGGTCAGAATATAGTATTTGAATGTCAGGTGACCGGAACGCCCGAGATAGACATTTACTGGTTCAGAGGCAGTTCGGAGATCGTTCCCAGTGATCGATACAAGATGTCCTTTATAAACTCTGTAGCCACCCTGGAGCTCAGTGGGGCCGAGGTCCGAGAAAGCGGACAGTTCTACTGTGAGGCCCGGAATGAGGCCGGCAGTGAGAGCTGTAGTATGGAACTCCAGGTCAAAGGTCAGTAGGCTTGGGAGGTGTGTACTTTAGCTGACATCTTTACAACTAAAATGTGTTTAAAAAGTGTTTAATAAATCTTGTATCTCTCGTCTCAGAGCCTCCAACATTTGTTAGAGAACTTTCTCCGGCGGATGTAGTGAAGGGCTCCATTGCCAGCTTTGAGTGTGGGGTTGTAGGAACAGCTCCGTTTGAGATAACTTGGTTCAAAAACACAAAGGAGATCAAGAGCAGTGTGAAATACACAATCTCCCAGATCAATGGTACTTTGACCCTGGAGGTGCAGAAGTGTGACGCTATGGATGTAGGGGAGTACCAGTGCACTGTTTCTAATGAGGTGGGAAGCTCAACCTGTAAAACTACACTCAACATCAAAGGTTGGTATTTTCAAACACGTCAACATTTGGAATGCGACACAGATTTGAGTTACTTTCTGACAACATTTGTAAATCTGTCATTTGTTAAATGATAGAGCCACCAAGCTTCATCAAGACATTTGAGAATGTTGTCAACGTCTTGGGCACACTGGCAGAGTTTCAGTGTGCTGTAAAGGGCTCCCCAACCCTTTCTGTGCAATGGCAAAAAGATGAGAGTTGGATCTTGGAAGATCCTAAGATAGAGAGGACATTTGAGAACAATGTTGCCATTCTCAGGATAACTGCCTGTGAGGCAAATCACAATGGAAAATACACCTGCCAGGTTGCCAATGAGGCTGGGCAGGACAGGTGCTTTGCCATCCTAACAGTACAAGGTATAGCTTTGCATATATGACACGCCATTCATGAATGCTTGTCGTTTTTGTCATTTTGTCAGAAGGTAGAGAGATGATGATGTTTTGGTATGCCTTGTAGAACCCCCACAGATCCCAGAGAAGCCTGAGGTGATTAAAGTATCAGTTGGAGACCCAGTCAGTCTGGACTGTAAAGTAACTGGTTCTCCTCAGCTCAAAGTTAAATGGATGAAAAATGGCAAAGAGCTACAGTCAATCAGGCAACATAAGCTGAGCTTTGACAACAATTTCAGTAGCCTGAAGATTCAGTCAGCCCAGAGGGAAGACGAAGGAGAATATTTATTTGAAGTGGCCAACCACATCAGTAGCTGCAGCTGCAATGTTAAACTGATCGTATTAGGTTGGTGCAAATACAAAGAAAATAGACATCATCTCTAAAAATGTGTTTATAATATGTAAAAATGTGTTTAATACTTTGCTAACCCTGTTGGCATTGTTCTTCTGGCAACAGAGCAAGTAATTCCACCAAGCTTCATCAAACCACTGTCTGAAGTGCAGGAGATTTTGGGCTCCTTTGTCCAAATCTCGTGCAAAGTGTCTGGATCTCTTCCCATCTCTGTGGAGTGGCAGAAAGATGGGAGCAAAATCTCCAGCGGAGTGAAACACAAGCTAATCCAGCAGGACAACTCTGTGTCCATAGAAATTGAACAGCTAGAGAAGTCTGATGCAGGCTCCTACTCTTGCAAACTGACCAACAAAGCTGGAAGCTGTGAAAGCAATGGAACCCTCAGAGTGAAAGGTTAGAGGAAATTCAGTCATGGAACGCCATGGCACACGTTGTGGTGTACTAAGGTGAGTACCTCTTTAACCCTATGCGTCTTGTTCTCTTCAGAACCCCCCACCTTTACTCTGCTGCCTGAGTCTCAGACTGCCTTGCCCAACGGTAATGTGCGCTTCAAAGGCACATTCACAGGGAGTGCTCCCTTCACCGTGAAATGGTTGAAGGATGACACAGAGCTCATGACCGGGCCCACATGTTTCACAGGGCTGGAGGGACAGTCCTGCTTCTTAGATCTTTACTCCGTATCCCTGGCCCAGAGTGGGGTCTACTCTTGTCAAGTCAGCAATGATGCTGGGTCTGCCCACTGCACTGCAGACTTAACAGTCAAAGGTTGGCTTGTCCTCATATCTTACCTCTAGCTTGGCTTATCATCACTGAGCACTGTCATCTTTCGCATCGTCCCCACTCTCCATGCACTGCCTTCTGTCTTCATCACTTTTCATGCTTACAGTGTCTTGTCTGTTATGCAATCTGGCTGTTTATATGTTCATATGACCTATAATGTTGTCTTCTATGTATTCAGAACTGTATGTCCGTACATTCTGCAGTCATCCTGTCTGCAGCCACTAACAAATAGCTTTCATGGTTACCTTGTTTGTTTCATTACTTGTCAAACTGCTTTCCATGTCTGTTTAATGGTGTTAACTTGTCCAGCTTCTAACATGTCTCAATTTTGGCTCTTCCAGAACCACCTGAGTTTGTGCTGAAACTCCCTGGCACAAAGTTTGTGAAACAGGGTGAGCCACTCCATCTGGAGTGCAAGATAAGTGGCACAGTTCCACTGAAAATGACCTGGTACAAAAATGACAGTCAGGTCACGGAGGGGAGCAACAATAGGATGTCCTTTGTTGACTCTGTAGCAGCACTTGAACTGCTCACCGCCAGCTTCCATGATGATGGAGTTTACACCTGCGAAGCTCAGAATGATGCTGGCAGTGTGAGCTGCAGCACCACCATTACTGTTAAAGGTCAGACACTGACGACTCAGTTGGACTACTCTCTATTATATGATGTCTTCTGCTGTTGCTCTGACTAATGCATTGGTTGACCAGTTTGGACTCCATTGTATCATTCAGATAGGAGAGAATGAATTGCTGTTTTTTGGAGACATTGGTCAAGAATTTCAGTCTGGCTACCTTGTCCTGTATGCCTCTTAACAGCTGTTTGATGTTTTGTAGACCCCCCCTCTTTCATCAAAGTACCTCAGCCAATCGAGGGGCTGAAGGCGAAAGATGTGAGTCTGTACTGTGAGATCAGCGGCACAGCGCCCTTTCAGATCACCTGGTTCAAAGACAGGAAGCCTCTCATGGAGAGCAGGAAGTATAAGATGGTGAGCGAGGGCAGTTCAGCCACTCTGCATATCATTGGACTAGAGCCTTCAGATGCTGGCGAATACGAGTGCAAAGTCTCGAACAGTGTAGGAAGTGAAACCTGCCAGACGTCAGTTAAACTCAGAGGTCAGTAGAAATGCGATGGTGTCAAATCAAACTCATAAATATTGGATTTGCGGATTACTTTGTCACCCTGCTGACTTTCCATCTCTGCGTTTTTCCTCTCTTCAGAGCCGCCGTCGTTTGTGAAGAGACTGTCAAACATGACAGTTATATTGGGAGAGGAGGTGACCCTTGTGGCCACAGTTAAAGGCTCTGAACCCATTACTGTGTCCTGGGTTCAGGACAAGGATCACATTCTCAGGGATGGTGACAACAGGAAAATCACCTTTGCAAACAACCAGGTCACACTTAGAGTCTTTAAGGCTGATGCAGCCACTGCAGGAAAATACACCTGCCAACTGACAAACGATGCTGGCAATGTGGAATGTTTTGCTAACTTGACTGTTCTAGGTTTGTAACTATCTAATTATCTCTTTCTCTTGCAGTTCTTTGATCTTCTGTTCTTCCAGGTTTTATAAACAATTTCTCTGCTCTTCTCTTGTGAATTTCAGAGCCTGCTAAGATAGTGGATAAGCCTGATGCACTGAGTGTTACTGCTGGTGACATTGCCGCCTTAGAGGTCAAAGTGTGTGGAACACCACAGCTCGTTCCTAAGTGGTTCAAGGACGGTGTAGAGCTGGCCTCTGGAAGGAAATACAAAATCTCCTTCTCCAAGATGATCTCCAGCCTCAAAGTCCTTTCCGCGGAGAGGCTAGACACTGGAGAATACACATTTGAGGTTGAGAATGAGGTCGGCAAAGACCTGAGCAAAATAAACCTCACTGTTCTAGGTTGGTGTTCCCTCTCTCTTCCTGCTGTTTGATGATATGTGAATGTTTTAATATTTGTATCTATGCTTTATAATGCTTTCCTTCCTCTACAGATAAGATAATTCCTCCTACATTCTCAAGGACATTAAAGGATTGTAATGCAGTTGTGGGAAATTCCGGAGACATTGAATGCAAAGTGTCTGGCTCCCCGCCATTCGTAATCTCCTGGTACCACGATGGCGAGGAGATTCAGAAAGGTCCTAATTATGAGATTGCATTTAGTGACAACAACTGCACATTGAAGGTTCCCACTCTTAAGTTGTCTGACTCTGGAGTGTATAAATGCACAGCTGTCAACAAGGCTGGATCCGCTCAAACCAGCGCGTCTTTCACTGTGAAAGGTTAGTAACTATAGACACTGCATGCATCTTTGCTGTATGGATATGTGGTCACCAGTGCTTGTTTGGTGAGTTATTGAGACTGGTTTGTTATCATCTTCCACCATGATGAAAGTGTGATTTCTGTTTGTATCCAGAGCCACCAACCTTTGTGGTGCAGCCACAGCCTGCAGAGGCTATGCCAGGCACTAACGTAACCTTCTCAGCCATTGTGAAAGGCAGTGCCCCACTAAAACTGAAGTGGTTCAGAGGAACCAAGGAGATGATGGCTGGGGGGGACTGTGAGATTTCCCTCAAGGATAACCAAGCCTGCATGGAGCTTTACAATGTCAATAAGTCTCATGCTGGTGAATATACGTGCCAGATCATTAATGATGCAGGAAAGGAAAGTTGCCCGGTTAATCTGACTGTCAAAGGTTTGTCTCATAAAACTCTTAATTTAATCTTGAAACAATCGTTTTTTAAGGGTGTCATGGCTCCCATTAAACAACTGACAACAATAAAGATAAGTTGCCATTCAAATGCAACCTGTGTTTCCAAACTAACTCTGTGTTTGATTGTCATTCAGAACCAGCTTTCTTCTCAAAGAAGCTGAAGGACATGACGGTAGAGAAGGGAAAACCTCTGATGCTAGAATGCACGTACACCGGGAGCCCAATGATCACAGTGAACTGGTACAAAGATGGCCAGCAGATATTTGCCTCTTATAAGTACAACATCACCACCACAGAGAGCTCCTGTATCCTGGAGTGTCTGAGCACTGAGGAGAAAGAGGCTGCTGGGAAGTTCTCATGTCAAGTGTCCAATGATGCTGGAACGGACATCTGCGAGGCAACAGTGACTATTCTAGGTCAGTTCACCCTCAGTTTAGTCCTAGCTAAATAAAGTGTATTTCGTTACATTTTCATATGTTCTGTTCCATCTAAATTAAGTGTTGAGTTTTGCTTAATTGTTTGATTGAGTCTCACTAGAGTGCTTCTATTTCTCTTTATACCTGGCGTTTCTGATTCTGTAGAACCCCCCTATTTTGTTGAGGCCATGGAGCCTATGGAGGTGACTGCTGGAGATGCAGTGTGTTTGAAATGCCAGCTAGCAGGAACACCAGAGATCAAAGTGTCCTGGTTCAAGGCTGATGGCAAAGTAAGGTCCAGCCCCACCTGCAAGTTGGAGTATTCTAAAGGTGTGGCCTGCCTGAAGCTTAGCAAAGCTGGTAAATCGGATGTTGGGGAATACACCTGCAAAGCAGAGAACCGTATAGGCTCCGCCTCCTCTACATGCAGACTAAGTGTCCAAGGTGAACATCTTTCTGTGTGCAAGCTTTACCTTCGCCCCTAGTCAACTTTTTGAATACATTTCAACCCGCCGGCTTTGAAATTTAAATAGAAATCTATTTCTAAAGCAAGTCTGTAGTGTTCAGCCTCAGCTCTCCTCCTGAATCCCCCCTGGTGTGCTTTTATTACAGAGGCTAAGACCCCACCGTCCTTCCCTAAGAAGATCACCAGTCTGCAGCAGACTGAGGGCAAGGTAGTGAGGTTTGAGTGTCGTGTGGCTGGCTCCTCACCCATCGAGGTGTCCTGGCTGAGGGATGGAGATCCTCTGAAGGGAGACGAGTTCTCCATGTTGTACGATGACAACACAGCGGTGCTGGAGATAAGACCTGGGGAGATGAGGCACTCTGGAGAGTACAGTTGTGTTGCCACCAACAGCGTCGGTAGCGCCTCCTGTAGAGCCAAGCTTACCCTGCAAGGTCTGTCCCTGTATAACCTCATAGGCCATTAACAGAAACTCATATGGTCATACAGTATACATCACTGTTGTATATTCTATTCTACTATTCTCTTTATCAGCATGGAAGTGTTGTTACAGACATATGCTTTAGCTGCCTGACTGTTCTACATTTGTCATTGCCCTTTCCTGTTCCTCCTAATGCGAACCCTACAGAACCAAGATACGCACCCGTCTTTGACAGGAAGCTGTCACCACAGGAAGTTACTGTTGGTGAAAGTGTTGAGCTGGAGTGTCACATGACAGGCTCCACCCCCATTAAGGTCACATGGTCAAAGGACCACAAGGACATCCGTTCTGGTGGCAACTATAAGATGACCTGTTTGGAGAACAATCCCCATCTGACCATTCTGAAAGCAGATAAAGGGGACTCTGGGAAATACTTCTGCCATGCCACTAATGACATAGGGAAGGACTCTTGCAGCTCAGATATCACTGTGAAAGGTATTTCATGTCTTCTTGGAGCTTGGAACCTCTCTTGTTTGCTGGCCCTTTGGGGCGCTCTTTGTATGAGGGAAATGCCCACTTAGTAAAGTAGTAGTTCATAGTAAATAGTATAATCACTTGTTTTCTTTTCACTTTCAGAGCGCAAAAACCCTCCGACATTCACTAAAAAGCCATCTGAAAGCATTGAGGACACGGAGGGTAAGCTGGTGAAGATTGAGGGCCGTCTTGCTGGTTCTCAACCTCTTGCTGTTAGCTGGTACAAGGGAGACATGGAGATCCATAGCTCTGAGAAATATGATATCAGTTTTAAAAGCAATGCAGCCGTGCTTTGCATCAAGAACAGCCAGGTGTCTGACAGTGGGAGGTACTCTTGCCAAGCATCCAACGAGGCAGGCAAGGCCAGCTGTGGCGTCTCTCTGGATGTTATTGGTATGTCTACTGTGTCACAAGTAATTTTATTCCCTTTCTTGTGAATTAAATATGAGATAAGTGTATGAAGTAGAGACTACAACTGCCAAATATATTCTTCTCTGCTACAGAGGCCAAGAAGCCACCTGTATTTGATGTCCCTCTCAAAGCGGTGACGGTTGTCGAGGGTGACAAGCTGAGCCTTACCTGCCATGTCCGTGGGTCTCCTCCACTGAATATCCAGTGGATGAAGGACAGGAAGGAGCTCACGTCCTCTGCTGACACTAAAGTCAGTTTTGGGGATGGGACAGCAAGCCTGGAGATCAGCAAGGTGTCCAAGGCCCACACTGGGGACTACCTCTGCAAGGCCAGCAACGACGCTGGTAGTGAATTCTGCAAAGCTAAAGTCACTTTGAAAGGTTAGAACCATTGAAGTACACATTGGTGTTTTGGTTGTTTGAACTTGATATGTTGTGTGTTTTGGTTGTTGTGAACATATGAGCTTGGTGTGTTGCAGAGAGAACAGGTGCAAAGCCTGCTCCTGCAGAGGTGCCGACTGCATCTCCAGCTAAGAAACTGGACAGCCTGTTCTTTATCGAGGAGCCCAAGGCCATCAATGTTGCTGAGAGTAAGCATATATATATATAAGCTATCCTCTCCTTTTGGAGGCGTTTGGGTTTTGGTTGGTCGTCAAGTCTGGGCCTGTTAAGCCCTTTGATACTGTTCTTATAATACAGGGCCATACCTTACATAACCCTACATAACCCTATTTGAACACATCTGCTTCTTTTTCAGAGGGCACTGCTACCTTTATCGCCAAGGTTGGAGGTGATCCCATTCCCAATGTGAAATGGATGAAGGGGAAGTGGAGGCAGATCACCCCTGGTGGTCGTATCACTGTGGAACACAAAGGGCAGGAGGCCAAGCTGGAGATCAGAGAAGTGACCAAGTCTGACTCTGGCCAGTATAGATGTGTTGCATCCAACAAGCATGGGGAGATTGAATGCAGTACAGACATGCATGTCGAGGAGAAGAAGGAGACAACTGGATTAGATGGAGACCTCAGAGCCAAACTGAAGAAGTAAGTTTGTGCTCTCTTTGGGATGTGAGATTTTGTTTGATGATTAGTAAACTGCACTTAAATCACTGTTCTAGCCTCTAGATGCATCACATTTAACAATTGATACACGCATTCACACATCAATGCTGGTCAACAGCAGTTACGGGTTAGGTCTCTAGGACTGAACCTAGAGGCAACTGATGCCCCAGCATGGATAATTTGTTCTAACCTTTCTCGGTGTCTCAGTGTACTGAAACCTTTATAACAAAAAAAATTAGTTATAACATTTGTAATATACATGTTCTCTAGGACTCCCTCAAAGCAGAAGAGCCCACAGGAGGAGAAGGACATTGATATTGTTGAGTTGTTGAGGAATGTAGACCCTAAAGAGTACGAGAAATACGCTCGTATGTATGGCATCACCGACTACAGGGGATTGCTCCAAGCCATTGAGCAGCTCAAGAAGGAGAAGGCTGAGGAAAGTGGAAGACCGGTATGAATAAGTATTACATTTAATGTATTAACATACTTCATTTAGTATGTAAAATGTAAGTTGTACTAGTTGGTGAGCATTGATGGATAGCCTGGATGCTCTGGGGTGGGAACTGGTTGTATATATGTTTCAACATGGCTTGGGTGTGTTTCTGTGCACCAGGAACTGGAGCGAGGAGACAGAGAGTCTGATGAGGACATGGCTAAGCTGGTGGCTGACCTGCAAAAAAGGATGGAACGCACCGAGGTGGTTGATCTTCTCCCTCCTGGACATATTCCATACAGTGCACTTATAACATAGCAATAGTAACACAACTCTAACTAACTGTCTAGTCATAACATAACAAAATGAACACAACTCCAAATAACAGAATAATGATGATAGCATAACAATACATGGGATGGGAAGCGACTCCGCAGTCCTGACATTGGCTGGGAGCTCGTTCCACCACTGCAGTGCCAAAACGGAGAAGAGTTGTGATTTCGCTATCCAACCTTTTCCTCCTTTTAGTGATGGCGGTACCAGTCGACCAGCTGAGGTAGTTGAATGGAGTGCTCGAGCAGGGGCGTGGTGTTTCACTAATGTTTGGAGGTTGGTAGGGGCAGTTCCATTGACGGCTTTGTAGGCCAGTAGCATCGTCTTGAATTTGATGTGAGCCACTACAGGAAGCCAGTGGAGGTCTTGGAAGAGGGAGGTCACGAGGAGACTTCCTCAGTGGAGAGTAGTGAGAATTGTTCTGGGGGTGGTAGTGATGAGAGAGTAGAGGGAGAGAGGGTTTTCAGGTTACAGCGGGTGGTGAGGGAGGTAGGAGGAACAGAGGAGGGGGACTTCAAGGGGAGAGAGAAAGCGACAAAGTGTAACTGAGTAGGTAACTGAGTACACGGGTACTGCAGGACCTTGTGAAGACAAGGTCAAGTTGGAGTTGGAGGAGAAGGAGAGAGTGTTAGGTCAAATGTGGTGAAAAGAGTTGTGAATTCAGATGATTGCAACTTCTCTGGCTGGATGTTGAAGTTGCCCAGGACAACCAGCAGAGTGCCATCTTCAGGAAAGCAGCTGAGGAGGGCATTCATCTTGTCGAAAAAGTCATGGAAGGGACCTGAAAGACAGTAGATTACTGCAATGTAGAGCTTTATAGGAATGGTGACAGCAACAGCGTGGAGTTCAAATACTGAACTGGTCAGGTGTTCCAAGGGAAGCACCCGGTAGGACCACTTGGGTGAGATGAGGAGTCCGGTCCCCCTTCCTCGCCCTGATGGTCTTGGGGTGTGTGAGACGGAGTAGGCAGTAGAGAGGGAAGCCAGAGTGGCCGTGTTGTCTGGGGTGATCCAGGTTTCTGTTGGGGCCAGGAAGCGAAGGGTCTGGAGGCAGGCATAGGCCGAGATGACCACCGATTGGAAGTTCCAGAGTCCGCCCATCACTTCGAGGTCAGTGCAGACAGAGAGAGACGGGTAGAGCAGATTGGAAGGGGTGCAGCATCGAGTATTGGGTCGTGGACGGCGTCTGTGTCGGGTAGATGTCCTGACTGGGATAGGGGTT